>CAUYUJ010020715.1:109674-132174 GCA_963575745.1 Prorocentrum cordatum
ATAGGCAGCTCCACCGAAGGCCCCAGTGGCTGCGTTCGAATGCTTCCCCACCACCCATTTCGGCACACCCCTCCACACGTTTCGTGACCCCATAGGGAGCTCCACCGAAGGCCCCAGTGGCTGCGTTCGCATGCCTCCCCACCACCCATTTCGGCACACCCCTCACACGTTTCGTGGCCCCATAGGGAGCTCCACCGAAGGCCCCAGTGGCTGCGTTCGCATGCCTCCCCAGCACCCATTTCGGCACACCCCTCACACGTTTCGTGGCCCCATAGGGAGCTCCACCGAAGGCCCCAGTGGCTGCGTTCGCATGCCTCCCCACCACCCATGTCGGCACACCCCTCACACGTTTCGTGGCCCCATAGGGAGCTCCACCGAAGGCCCCAGTGGCTGCGTTCGCATGCCTCCCCACCACCCATTTCGGACACCCCTCACACGTTTCATGGCCCCATAGAGCTCCACCGAAGGCCCCAGTGGCTGCGTTCGCATGCCTCCCCACCACCCATTTCGGCACACCCCTCACACGCTTCGTGGCCCCATAGGGAGCTCCACCGAAGGCCCCAGTGGCATGGTTCGCATGCCTCCCCACCACCCATTTCGGCACACCCCTCACACGTTTCGTGGCCCCATAGGGAGCTCCACCGAAGGCCCCAGTGGCTGCGGGCGCAAGCGGCCCGCACTCATTTCGGCACACCCCTCACACGTTTCGTGGCCCCATAGGGAGCTCCACCGAAGGCACCAGTGGCTGCGGGCGCAAGGCGGCGCCGCACCCATTTCGGCACACCCCTCACACGTTTCGTGGCCCGATAGGGAGCTCCACCGAAGGCCCCAGTGGCTGCGGGCGCATGGCGGCGCCGCACCCATTTCGGCACACCCCTCACACGTTTCGTGGCCCCATAGGGAGCTCCACCGAAGGCCCCAGTGGCTGCGGGCGCATGGCGGCGCCGCGATCATTTCGGCACACCCCTCACACGTTTCGTGGCCCCATAAGGAGCTCCACCGCAGGCCCCAGTGGCTGCGGGCGCATGGCGGCGCCGCGATCATTTCGGCACACCCCTCACACGTTTCGTGGCACCATAGAGAGCTCCACCGAAGGCCCCAGTGGCAGGGTCCGCATGGCGGCGCCGTATTCATGTCGGCACACCCCTCACACGTTTCGTGGCCCCATAGGGAGCTCAACCGAAGGCCCCAGTGGCTGCGGGCGCATGGCGGCGCCGCACTCATTTCGGCACACCCGTCACACGCTTCGTGGCCCCATAGGGAGCTCCACCGAAGGCCACAATGCTACCGCCCTCATGCGTCCCACACGCCCAAGACAGCGTTTCGTGGCACGCCTTTCGTGGCCCCATAAGGAGCTCCACCGAAAACGACACCCACAAAGCGTTATTCACAATTGCATATGGTTGGGTCCTTCGCCAGGATAATTGTTTTTCCCCACATCCAGAGTGAGGTTTTTGTATTCTCTGGACACCCCGCGCAGGAACAGGAACCCACCATTATCATCATCACTCATTCCTCACTCATTCACTTACTCATCATCCCTCACACGCTCACTCACTCACTCACTCACTCACTCACTCACTCACTGACTGACTCATCATCACTCACATATGATGATGATGATGAGTGTGCGCGTGAAAGAGTGTGATGATGATCATCATCATCAGTCAATCAGTCACTCACTCACTCACTCGCCTTGGGCCTCGTCTGTGAGTGAATTATGTGGAAGTCTCAAGCGGGAGCCCCCTCCCTATGGGGCCCGCGGATCATGTTACTAATCCGGGCGGGTCATCTAATTCCTATAGCTGTCGCCGCGTTTGGGTTCTCGCGCTGCCAGAACGCCGCTCCCAGGCCACATTTGTGAGTGAATTGCGAGGAAGTCTCAAGCGGGAGCCCCCTCCCAATGGGGCCCGCGGATCATGTTACTAATCCGAGCGGGCCGTCCAATTCGTCTAATTGTCGCCACTTTTGGGCTCTCGCGCTGCCAGAACGCCATTGCCAGGCCACATTTGTGAGTGAATTGTGTGGAAGTCTCAAGCGGGAGCCTCCTCCCCGAGCGGGTCATCCAATTCCTGTAACTGTCACCACTTTTGGGCTCTCGCGCTGCCAGATCGCCATTCCCAGGCCACATTGTGAATGCCCGGAGCCAACTGTAGGCCACTTCGTGTTCTTCGTGCTCCCAGAACACCACTCCCGGGACACATTTTGAATGCCCAGAGCCAACCGTAGGCCACTTCGTGTTCTTCGCGTTCCCAGAACACCACTCCCGGGCCACTTTCTGAATGTCTGGAGCCAAAACAGGAGGGCGAGGTCGGGGGCAACGTAGGGAACGGGGGGAGGGCCCGCGCCAGGGCGAGAAGAAATATACGCAGAAGAGACAGCCAGGACGCCTCACCAACCACGAGGACGACGGTGAGGGCTTTTTCCAGATTCGCCCAGAGGATTCTCATGTGGGGTCCTTCCGTCGGAGTATTTCAATTTCAAAGCAGCAGGGTCATCAACGGTGAGGAAGTCCGCGGCGAAACGCCCGACGCGCCCTTTCGACCGGCCTCGGGGTGCGACAGGGAGAGGAGGTGGAGGAGGAGGATGAAGGGAACTCGGCGGCAGGGGCGGCCCGACCAGGGGGAGAACGAGGAAGGGGAAGCGTAGGGCGGGCGGTCGTGGGGGACGTCCTAGTGGCCGTCGCAGCTGTCGTGGGGGTCGTGTTCGTCGTCGTGGGCCTCGGGGTGGTGGCCGGCGGCGCTGCGGTAGTGGAGGTTGTTGACGTGGTGGTGCCGTGCTGGTGGTGGCCATGGTCGGGGGGCTGGCCGTGGACGAGCTGATTGAGGTGCCAGCGCCAGTCGTGGACGTGGTGCTGGTGGTCGTGGTGGTTGCCGTGCTGGTGGTGGTTGTCACCACAATGCTGGGGCGGCTGCGTGGGGTCGAGGCCACTCGCGGGGGGGGGGTACTGGTCGCGTTTGGCGTCGACCAGTTGGGCCGCTGCGCGTTCAGCTCGTTCTGCTTGGGCGTGCCTGCGTGCGGCGTATGTGGAGTGTACGCAAATCGCCGCCAAATCGACGAAGATGGTCGGCCAGTGCTGGGGGTCGTGCGTCCGGGTGTCCAACTTCGTTTCCTGGAGGGCCCAAATGCGGGGCCCGCGGCGGACCCATGCCGGCTCGCGTTCTTCCGTTGGTGCAGCATGACCCGTGAGATCCTTGTGCTTAGTGCCTAGCTGCATGGCAAGCACGGAGGCGGTCACGCCGTGCGGTGCGGGAGCCACCCACTTGGCAAAACTTAGCGGGAGCCCCCCTCCCTCCCTCCCTCCGTCCTTCCCTCCCTCCTCGTCCCCCTCCTGCTCTTCCTCCTCCTCCTCCTCCTCCTCCTCCTCCTCCTCTTCCTCTTCCTCTTCCTCTTCCTCCCTCCTCCTCCTTCTCCTCCTCCTCCTCATCCTTCTCCTCTTCCTCTTCCTCTCTCCTCCTCCTCCTCCTTCTCCTCCTCCTGCTCCTCCTCCTCCCTCCTCCTCCCTCCTCCTCCTCCTCTCTCCTCCTCCTCCTCCTTCTCCTCCTCCTGCTCCTCCTCCTCCTCCCCCTCCTCCTGCTCCTCTTCCTCCCTCCTCCTGCTCCTCCTGCGCCACCTGTTCCTCCTGCTCTTGCTTCTGCTGCTGCTGCTCCTGCTGCTGCTGCTGCTGCTCCTCCTCCTCCCTCACGATTGTGTCCCTGAGCCAATCGATTGTAGATGTCCAGAGAATAGCAGAAACGCAGGACGAGATGACACAGCCGGTATCATACATGATCTGGTCAGTCGCTGGAGAAGGATCTCTGGGCCAAGGCGGCTGCGGAGTTGTTTAGGAGCGGACTTGGGCTCGGAACCGACAACGAGTCCATGCGAACTCTACCGCAGCGGCTGTTTGAGGTCCCCCACGGTAAGCAGTTAGCCGAGCTCATGCTCACACGGGAGGATGTTGGACACGGGCGGGCGCGCAAATTTGCGGCACTCCTGTGCGATTTCGACCTGTGCCGGAGATGCAAGGGAGGGCCCGAAACCATGCTGCACGGGGTATGATTGCGACCTTGCAACACAGGGTCCACGGCGTTCACGAACTTCGGCCAGCTGTCGCAGGCGGCTTTGGCGCCGGCGGACAGCTGTTTCTGGCTCAGGGGTCTCATTCCCAGCAGCTGGACCAGCGCGCCGCCGCCAACGCACGTGGGGGACTGGATTGCCGTGGGCATCAAGGGCCAGGAGATCTATGCTGGCAGCCTCGACTTCGGCACGATTGCCAAGCCACTCGTCATCTTGGCGACGCGTCAAGCGGCCCTGACAGCAGGCACCCGTCGCTCAAGCGAATTGGCCTCGGCCCCGCTGTCTTGCGGGATCAGGAGGCGCAGGAGATCGGCCACACGGTGGCGCGGGGCGGCCGCTCGCGGTACGGGTGCAGGCTGTGCCCAGAGACGAGCTCTGGACCCTTGAGCTGGCAGCCAGAGGTTCTAAGAATCCGACAGCTTATGGGACGAACGACGAAGCAGTGTATCAGTCGGCGGCGAGCGAGGGGGGGGGGAATGAGAAGGAGAAGGCCTTCTCAGAAGGCGGCGGGACTTCTCAGACGCCCTCGCGCCTTCTGAGAAGTGTTTCTGTCTTTGGGGAAGGCTTAGAAAACTTCTCAGACGGCTGGGGGACTTCCGAGCCTTCCGAGAAGGCCTTCTCTTTCTCACTTCCCACCCTCGCTCGCCGCCGAATCAGGGTTGGCACGACCAGCTCTACCGTCGAGGGAGTAGAAGTGAGTTGTGCGGCATTTGGAACGAGGTAGGCAATCGTGTTGCTTACAGGAGCCCGCCCGAGTGCTGCAGGCACCTTCCCACCTTTCAGCCGAGGATGCGGCTCGAAGAATGAATGTGTCGCGGCTGTTGTTCGGTAATGCTGTCGCCGATGTCCTTGCAGAGGGGGCGCGGCATTCAAATGTGAGGTCCCTTTGGCCAAACGTGCAGTCATAGCTGAGGTTGAGCGCAGGCAACGAACTTGCACGCTCGGCGTGACATTGAAGATTTCTTTGGGACGAGAATTCAGGAGGGGACGATACAAAGTGAGGGAGAGACAGGTGCACTTTTCGGGCCCTCCAGGCCCCCTTCTGGGTCCGAAAGGGCTCCTTCAGGGGCCCTAGAGGGCTCCGTTTCTGCAGCTCTCGTTGCCCTAAGGGAGTAATCAACGACATACGAATAAAACTCGCAGGTCCGCGCGGACTTCTCGGATCCGCGCTGGACCCCCCCTGTCGGCGCCTCTGGCGCCGCCCCTGGCGCGCTCCGCGCGCCAGGGAGGGGGGTCCAGCGTCGATCCCAGACGTCCGCGCGGACCTGCGAGTTGTTATGTTTATGCCATGTCCTGTCCCCCCCCGTTTACGAGGCCTCCGATTTTTTTATGTTCAAGTCATTGCTTATTCCTTCCATTCCGCGGCCTCCGACTTTGAACAAGCTGCCAGCTCCGGCTGCCTCCGCCGCCTCTTCCCGTTGCCTTGGTTGTTGCTCTGCCACGGCACCTGCCCTCGGCGGACTGCGGCCGTGACGTGTACCACCTGCCGCAGCAGTACAGTCGAAACGTATATCAAGCACGGGTGTTAAGGACGCAAGAGCCTTGGAGGCCGAAATTGTTTTTTTGGGGGGGGCGACGGGCGACCAATGAAAACGGCAAAGGACGGGCCGCAGAGGCAAGGGCACAAGGGTAATTGCCCTAGATGAAGGCGCGCGTCCTTACTAGGCGCGTTGACTGTAGCGCCCAGGGGACAGTGCGCGAATGGTTCGCCTCCAGCTGCTTTCAGCTTGAAGGGGTCGACGCCAGGGTTTCACGTAGGCCTCGGGGTACGAAACTGCATCTTGCTCGGGATCTGGATCACGAATCACATCACGTTATTCAATCATGCACTTGATGTCTGCATCTGCGGGATTTGTTTTCGGCTACCCTGCAAGCGGGGCTCAAGCTAGAATGTATGCCTTCCCTGAAGGAACAAGGAGGGAGTACCTGAACCGCTTCCACAAGGGTGTTTTCCCAAAATCTACGGGTAAGGGCGAGCGGTCTACTCGAGTCTGAGGGTGAGGTTGATTCATCGACAACGTCATGCATTGAGTGGCCCAGATCGGTCGCCCCTTTCTAGGGGCTTCGGAACAAAGAATTCGGAATTAAACAACTATGAGGTCAAATAATCAAACATTAATTTCTGATTATGGTATTACTTAGATCTAATTCAATTACCGGGAAGTGACCGGGAAGTTACGGGCACATAAATAAACGTCGTGGAAGCCACACGCGGGGCGCGCGTTCTGCCATCCGTGGAAGTTCCCGGGGAGTTCTCGGGGAGTTGCCGGCGCAGAAATAAAAACAACTTAATTTCTGAATTTCTGAAGGTGGGATTTCTTAATTCTGAATTTATTTTCTTCCAATTTAGAAGAGAGAGCCTCGGGGTGATGCGTCGGGGCCGTTCAAGTCGTGCAGCTATTCCCATTACTACTCCTCTCCTCCTCCTCCTCTTTCTCCTCCTCCTCCTCCACTTTCTCCTCCCACACTCATCCGCCCCCGTGCCCCTGAGAGTGTCCTCATAGTCCACTGTATTGAATCTTGTTGAAAAATTGTGCCAGGAGCCCACAGCCCTGAGGCCTGGGCGCTCCCGGAAGCTCCCCGAGGTGGAGGCGGACGACTGCGACGACGCCGGCGCCGACAAAGACGACAGCCATCACAGGAGAGCGTGCGACCGTTCGAGCGGGCAGATCGTGGCGCAGACGAGTCAAGGACGAGAGAGAAGGAGCTGAAGGAGGCCGATGAGGATGAGGAGTGGGGCAACTAACGGAGATAAGATGAACACCCGAATATATGAAATAGTGGCGGCTTGATCACTCAAGGCCAAATACCGCTTCCAAGTTGAACTCGAGCTTTCGACAGAACTCGGCCCCCCATAACACCCTTGTCCTCCCTTCCCCTCTCTTCTCTTACCCTTCACACTCGCGCCCTCAACCCTCCCTTCCCTTCGGTCCTCCTCATGTCGGCCCGGGTGGCCGCCTCATGAGCAGGCGGCAAGGGGCGCGCGCGGCAGACGATGCGCTCAGGGGACCCCCCCAGACCTCCCACCCTGCCAAAAAGAACGTGGTGATGATGCAGGCCTTGCGCAATATTCACTTGTCGTTGATCCCTGACTTCCTCCTCAAGACCCCTCCCCTTCCTCCTCTTCTTCATCCTCCTCCGCCGTCTCGCCATGGAAGAAAAGTGTCCCCAGGGAAACCGGTCCTGGACCGAGATCTCTTCCCAAGACCAACTCTTCATCCTGGGGCCGGAACACTGCGAAAAACATCCAATACCCCTCTCCTCCAGGACCCGTTCCCTTTATGCTAACCTGAAGGGGCCCAGGGGGCACACACACATAAATACACACAAATCCCAAGATCCCCTATATTTTGTTTTTTGCTTTTTTATTTTCTTTCCTGTGTGTGTGTGTGTGTGTGTGTGGATTTTCGTCTTCCCCCCACTTCCCATGCTTCCTCACATTTTCCTGGGCATCGACGGTTAATCGTGTCTGTGTGCTGTTTCCCCTCCCGATAACCTTCCGTCGCCGCCAGAGACGACGACGGCGGCCGACGACGACGAGCTGCACGGGCAGGCGCCGAACATCGTCTCGTGCACGCCGACGCGCAGCTTCCAC
This sequence comes from Prorocentrum cordatum, assembly GCA_963575745.1. Lineage (NCBI taxonomy): Eukaryota > Dinophyceae > Prorocentrales > Prorocentraceae > Prorocentrum > Prorocentrum cordatum. Next base: position 117,329 of record CAUYUJ010020715.1, read on the forward strand.
CTGGCGGGCCGCCCCACCACGGAGGCTCCAGCGAGGGGGAGGAGGACCCACGCGTGCCTCCTGGGCTCTTCTCCTCCGACCCCCGTCGAGACGAGCACGAAACTCGTAGACACTCGGATGAGGATGCAGCTGGAATCCCTGAGATCTGGCCGACCTGGAGGACACTTCGGGCGCTGCGGCCGTTCCAGAGCGTTCCGAACCGCTGCGGGGGCGATTGATCACCATCCCTGGCCAGCCTGGTCCTCCCTCTCCTGCCCTCCTGCTCCCTTTATCCCTCCTGCTCCAAGTCCGTCCACGGTTACAGCACAACCGAGCCGACAAGGAAACCGAACCAGAGGCTGTCCAGAGCAGCCGTGGAGGACGCAAAGGCGAAGCAACAACGCCACAACAGACTGGACCGAACCTACACAGTGCAACTGGCCGCCATGCAGCAGAATCGACCGTGGCGACCAGGAACTCCTCCTAAGCAGAAAACGCGAGAACATACACACCATGCGTTCTTCCACGCCTCTTCCTCTCTGCTCGGCAGTCGCTTGCGCAGCATCGCGGCGAAGTCGGCAGACCAGTGCGGCCGACGCACGCGCGAAACTAGCCTGGCTAGGGAAGCGGCCTCGATGGGGCATTCTCCAGGGACAGCTCCATCCGCCCGCAGAGAACCGCGCCAGCCCTCTTCCTCCTTCTCCTCGGCCGAGACCCCCCAAAATATGATCAACGGAGGCCGTGAGAGAGAAGGAATGGTCCGATCTGAGAACTCAGCGAGTCTGCTTTTTCAGGCACCAGCTGGTGATCCGCCTAGGACATGCGTTTTGCAAATGTTTGAGGCTGCGCAGCAGCTTCGGCATGGCGTCTTTCAATATTGATGCAAACGCACGCGCGCCAATCGGGTCGGGCGAAAGGGGGGGATAGCAAAGGGGGGGTTTGAGAATCAGCTCACGTAGCTGATTTTCCCGGCGCCTCCCGGCGCCGGAGGCGGCTATGTATCGAGGAATGGGCCCCTCGGTGAGGCCGAAACCAGCTGCACGCAGCAAATTTCGTAACCCCCCCTTTCCCAATCCCCCCCTTTCGCCCGACCCGAGCCAAAGGCCGCTTAACCTGCATGTGGAAAGGGCAACATCCCACCACAAGCACACCACTCGCGCCAGCGGCCCCTGCAGGCTTCCGAGGGCCGCACGCACGGTGGCAGTAGGAACCTCAGTCTCCTCCTCCTGCCCTGAAGAAGAACGTCTGGGGAAAGGGCCCGGCTCAGGGGGGGAAGCATCGCCTGGGAATCGGTCACACATCTGGGTAGTCGAAGCCAATCTGGCGCCAATCTGGCAGGCCCAATCTGGCAAACGGGGGCGATCTGGCGAGGGAGCCAGCGCGAATCCAGTCTGGCGAATGACCCAACTCATCCAGCTTGGCCGGGCCAGATTGGCCCTTGGGGCCCAATCCAATCTGACAGTCTGGCCTTCGACTGCCCAGTGAATGAGAAACTCCATCCTTAGAAGGCCCTCTTGGGGCTCTTTTCGGCCGTTCAGGGGCGAACTTGGGGGCCTCTGGGCCCGTCGTGGGCGCCGAGAGGAGCGGACAAGCACATATGCGAAACTCGTACAACACCCAACAACCATGGGGAAAGGGCCCGGGCCAACAGCAAATGCTGTCCCAAACCAACAGCGGCCGCTGTTGGGCAGGCGGCCTCCCGTCTCGAATGGACACAGGCCGCGGCGGCGTGGACAGCGAGCCCTGTTCAAAATGAACAAGATCCGCTGTTGGGCATATCGGGTCGGGCGAAAGGGGGGGATAGCAAAGGGGGGGTTTGAGAATCAGCTCACGTAGCTGATTTCCCCGGCGCCTCCCGGCGCCGGAGGCGGCCATGTATCGAGGAATGGGCCCCTCGGTGAGGCCGAAACCAGCTGCATGCAGCAAATTTCGTAACCCCCCCTTTCCCAATCCCCCCCCTTCGCCCGACCCGAGCATAGTACCCACTTTTTCAGTACCTATTTCGTGCGTGCAGATCAGGGGGGGAAGCACCGCCCGGGAATCGGCCACACCTGGCCCATCGACCGGCGACGGGCCCCCGATGGCGCATCCTCACGCTCCTGGGCAGGGGCGGGCTATACCGGGCCCCTGCCGGCGATGGCTGTGTGATTTGGGGGGTCGATGCATCCGCCCCCGGAGCCTCTCCTCTCCTAACGTCACCCCTCTTCCTCCTCCTCCTCTCCTTCGTCCTCTCCTAACGTCACCCCTCTGCATCCGCCCAGGAGGAGGAGGAGGAGGAGGAGGAGGAGGAGGAGGAGGAGGAGGAGGAGGAGGAGGAGGAGGAGGAGGAGGAGGAGGAGGAGGAGGAGGAGGAAGGCGCGAGCCGCGACGAAAAAGCGAGAAATGACTGGGGAAGGGTCGACTGCTCCAGGGCCCGGGCTGAGGCGTCGGGCAACGAAGTGCGCCAAGAGCAGGCAGGCCTCGAAGGTCAAGCATGCGGCCCAGGGCCTTCGCCCTCGCACGGGCGAGGCCCGGGATCCTGTCTCGTTTCGTGGAGGGGGCCCCCGTCGCTCCGTGGCCAGGCTCAATCGAACCTGCGCCGTCGGGCGCAAAATTGATGTCCGCCCTCCGCACCTGACTACCTACCAGACCACCCCAACCCAACCCGAAGACCCGAATTTCGGGTGGGGGGGGGTAAGGGTTCCACAGGTGTTGTTTCGATATTTCCCGACCCCCCCCCCACTGGAAATCGAGGGCAAATCTGAGCCTTCGGGTTGGGGCGGGGTGGTTTGGTGGGTGGTGAGCACCGCCGTACACGTTGTTTTATGCCGTGTACCTGCCGACCGCTGATGCCGTCCCTCATAAGTCGGGCGGTTACGACTCGCTCCCGCCTCGGCTGCTCGCTCGCTCGCTCGGTCTCCCTCCTCGCGCCAGCTCCGCCCCCGCGCCCGCGGGCATGGTGGGGGCTGTCCAACCCCCTGTCTGTGTGGCTCCAACAAGGCTTTCCTGAAAGATGCCCTCTCCGTTCCACGTTGACCTAATTCGTCACGATTGATCACCATTGATCATCACTGATGACTGATGATCAATCATGATCATCATTGATCGTCTCCGTTCCACGTTGATTGATCATCATCTTCTTCATCATAATTCGCTGCACCATTTGGCTCTGCACGAGTTTCCTTAGGTCCGTCTCATTGCTCTCCTGGCTCTTCTGCACTCCTCACATTGTTCCACTTCTTCCTCGTTATGATCCCTTATCGTATTCATCCCTTCATACTGGTCTTCCTGGTCCTCCTCGGCATCGTTGTAATACGATGTTCCACACCCTTGTCCCTCATCATGTGTGTCTTCGCGTCGTCGTCGCGCAGCGTCAAGGTGTCGGCTCCAGTCATATGTAAATGTGTTTTCTCGCTCAAGGCGGTTTTCGCCAGACTGGGGAATCCCAACATGCTCGCCAGCGTGGAATCCTAACAATTCATTATTGTGCGGTGCTGGGTGCTACGCGGTGTAAACCATGGGGAACAACTAGATCGTGCAAACTATGTGGTGAGAGCTCCGGAGGTACAATCTATGCCGTGTGAGGTGGGTGATGTAGGCCATGCCATTCAAACTATGCGGCGTGAGCTGGAGGTGACACGTCTGGGGTGTAAGCCATGTGATGTACTCAGTGTTTTTCCCAACCATCCTGTGGTGTTGGGTCCTCGTTTTGAAGAGACAACGCCCCGCGCCTCCCCTCCTCCTCTCCTCGCTTTCCTTCCTCCTCGGATCCCTGCCCCTGCCCTCCGAACCAGCCAACCGTTTTGGCACACCCCTCACACGGTTCGTGGCTCCATAGGGGGCCCCGCTGAGGGCCCAAGTGTCAGCGTTCGCATGCGCCCACCGCACCCATTTTGGCACACCCCTCACACGGTTCGTGGCTCCATAGGGGGCCCCGCTGAGGGCCCAAGTGTCAGCGTTCGCATGCGGCCACCGCACCCATTTTGGCACACCTCTCACACGTTTCGTGGCTCCCTAGGGAGCCCCACCGAAGGCCCAAATGCGAGCGTTCGCATGCGGCCACCGCGCCCATTTTGGCACACCCCTCACACGTTTCGTGGTGCCACAAGGAGCCCCACCGAAGGCCCAAATGCCAGCGTTCGCATGCGGCCACAGCACCCATTTTGGCCTGGTGGGGGAGGTCTACCTGTCCCAGACCCCAGCGTTGGACGGGCGGGGATTGCCGCGTACTCGGGAGATCGGTGCAGGACTTCCGCCCGGAGATCCCCTGAGCAGCTTGGACAGGGCCGTCCCCAGGCACAGGCTGGCACCAGTCGTTGGTCCTGAAAGTGTCGACGTGCGCAGCGGCTCGTCCATATCCTCGGAATCGACCGAACATGCTTCCCATGTGACCGGAGCTCCGTCGATGATGTAGCCCATGGGGCGCGCCCGCTCAACTCGGTCGTCGTACTGTTATGGGGTGCGGGGCACCCGTGCGCTGAGCGGCTGCAGCAGTGTGATGGTCGTCAGTAGGGAAATGCCTCGGGCCCGAAATCATATGGCAGCGACAAATCAGACGCTCTGGATATCGAAGCCTACACATTGAGCCTCGTGTCGTGCGAGTTCAAATCTGGCTAGCGACTCATCAAGTCGTGCCAACTGCGTCTCGTCTTCGAAATAATCAAATCTCGTGTTTCCAAGAACATGAAGTCAAAGACGGCGCGAATCCGAGACCCGTCTATCTCAACTCTGCAGTCGATGACTTTCCCTGGGATTCTCATCGCAGCGTGGCGGGCAGTGCCACTTGGGCCGCCCTGGGGCGCAGCAACATATGTTTGTCGGGTCGTGAGTCCGCTCGCTACGTTAAGCCATGCGTTGGTTGCTTCAAACTCCCAACCTTGGAAAATATTCCCCTTGCGGGGGCCAGTGCGGTCCTCGCGCGGTTGTGTCGCAATGTCTGCTGTGCGTGTGTCTGGAAGCGGCTTCATACGCAAGCCAGAGGGCTGCAACAATGATGTGTCCTAAGTGTACAAGGGAATGCGGGGTGGATTTAGCCTTTTGTACCGTCGTTCGCAGTCGGATGCTCCTCGGGGTTCTGTTATCAAGTGCCCCTCGGAGGGACCTGTTTCCAGGCCGTAGGACCTCTGATTGTTGAAATAGCTTGTCGTGGTAATGAATGGCGCGCCCGAGGCTGATGCAAACTCGGCATCGAACGACTTTGTAACTCGTGCCGCAAATGCATCAAACTGTCCGTTTCCCAAATCATCTGATTAGTGATCGGCCCCAGATCGTACATGCGTACTTCCCGGAGAAACTTTCGGAGTCGGCGCAGGAAGGGCGCGCAAGACCAAAAAGGCGGGGGCCAGCCGGCCAGCCGTAGTAGGCCAGCTCCGCTACCATGCCGAAACTATCCGTCTCGTCGTAGATACATCATAATATCGGAACGGGACGTATAGCAAGAGGGGTGGATACAAGATGTAGGATGGGAATGCTTCCCCGCAGGTAGCAAGCACAGAGCGTCCGGACATATAGGCCGCGCGTGCCTTATGCACCTGAGCCACACAGGCGGCAGGACGATACTGTATGAGCTTTTTCTAAAACCACCCAGCTTGGTTTGCAAAACTTCTGCTGGTCGGGTCCTCAGGGCGCGGCTGGCTGGAGGGCACTCGTGGATCGGGGAGGGCGACCAAAACTGCGACCACGACCGCGACAACGACCGCGACGACGACGACGACGACGACGACGACGACGACGACGACGACGACGACGACGACGACGACCGCGACCACGACCACGACCAGGACGACGCCGACGCCGACGGAAGACGCCGACGACGACGACGGGGGTGGGCGACGACGGGCAGGAGGGGGAAGGGGCGGGGGGCTCGGGGGGCTCCCCGGAGCCTCCACGGAGCGCCAAAACGGCCCAACGGGCGTCGAAACGAGCCGAGAGGCACCGCCGAGGCGGCCCGCGGAGCCCCAGGGACGGCTCCGAGTGCGCAGAGAGAGGTCCGCCGAGAGGGCCCCCGGGAGGCAAACCTCGTCACACGCCCGTGGGGCAGCGTACATTTTCGGCGTCTGCTTTCGTCTCGACCACGCCCACCACGGCCCAAGGAGCCACCAAGCTCGTCCCAAAACGGCCCAGGAGGCCGCCGAAGGAGCCCCAGGACCGCTTAAGAGAGACCCGAGAGGGCCGAGGAGGGCCCCAAGACCCAAGACGGCCCCAGGGGCCTCAACGACAGCCCAAGAGGCCCCAAGGGGAGGGGGGCCAAGAGGGGCAATATGAACTGACATCTCGCGTCTTTCTCTCCGCGATGGCCCTCAAAGCCCTCAAGCGACTCCCAAGGCGCCCCCAAGAGGCTTCCAAAAGGCCCCCAATAGGCCCCCCCAAACCAATCAGATGCCCCCAAGAGCCTTCCAATAGGCCACTGGGAGGCATTCCAGGAGACCCTCATGAGCATCTCCGAGGCCCTTGTCCCATAGTCCAGACACGGTGACATGACTTTTGACGGATTCACTGCTATGGGGGTCGACGGAGTAGCGTAAGCTTAGCTCGGGCGTGTCCCCCTACAGGGGGATTTTGGACGAAAGATAAAGAATACTCAAAACATACTCCGAAATGGTCAAAAATAGTAGAAACCTCGTCCCTATACTATTTTTGTCTATTTTTGAATATTCCTCCTGTAGAGGGACAGGCCCGACTTAAGCGTAAGCCTCTCCATTCGAGAGCTAAGAGTGGCTGTCGCTATGTCCTACTGGCGCAGCGACGTCACACAACGACAACCACTGGTTCCCTTGGATTTGCAATGTTTTGCGTGCTTCTATTTGTTTTGAGCGCGTCTTCCTGGCAGGCTTCCGCGGCCCCCACGGCGCTGCCCCTGAAAGGCTGCAAACATGAGATCACCCCGTAAACCCGCTCTGCTTGGCACCTGCGCGCGCGTCGGTTGAACCCACGGCGATGTGCACACGTTTGGTGAAGGGGAAGGGGAAGGTACATGTTTGGTGAAGGGGAAGGTGAAAAGGAAGATGAAGGTGAAGGTACGTGCTCGGTGACGTGCTCTGCCACAAAACGGTACATGTTTGGTGGAGGAGGGGGAATACGGCACACGCAGAGACTTTCGGAGCTCCGCGCGGACTTCTTGGATCTGCGCTGCCCCCCACCCCCCCCCTTGGCGCGCAAGGGGCGCGCGAGGGGTGGCGCTGGAGGCACCGCTGGGGGGGGGCCCAGCGCCGATCCGAGACATCCCCGCTGAGCTCCGAAGTTTGTCTTTATGCAGTTTGTAATATTCGAGTAGGTGAGCCTAAAAACACATCTGGTTGCAGTCGCGCGCGCGCGGAAGGTTCAACCCCGGGGGGGGGGACTCGCCTTCGGCTGGCCCCGGGGGCCGGGAAGCCCTTGGCCTCGATCGGCGTTAGCGTCAGCGTCCCCTTGTCGTCTGGCGCGCGCGCGCGGCGTTGCCGACACTGCAGGAAGTCAGGAGAGGAGTGGGGGGAAGGGGTACCGAATCGAATCAAACTCTGGGGGCATTCAATCAGATTGTCACCTCGTGTGTAGCCTGAGCTTCACCTGGCAAATCTTACAACGTAGTCGCACATGCAACATGCTTGCTACGACGCCCTGAACATCCAGCAGGGAACTTCGCAGTCCCGCCGTGCGGGCAGGAACACTGCTGGTGGAGGGTGGGGGAGGAGGCGGGATGCTGGCATGAGAGCGGACGCTGTGCTCCGTCGGAAAAGACTCATTCAACGGCACTGAACTGATGGCGTGCAGAAGTGTGAAGCCTGACGCCGGGTATGGACGTATCAACAGGAACGTTGCCTGGGCAACGAACCTGGGACAAGCGGGGGGAGGGGATGAAGGATTGGGAATGGATGGGGGAACAACGGCTGCGGGGCAGCAGCGCAGCACGTAACAAGACGCGCGCTCGGTGCATGTTCGCTGCGCGTGCCAGGCAGCTGCAATATCTTCTATATTGCCGCGCGTACTGCGCGAACTGCTTTTAAGGCCTTAGAGGGAACGCGGGGCGGAACGTGAATGAGGGAAAACGGCAAAGCGGCCTCCTGGCGGCCACCTGCATGGTTTTACCGGGTCTTGAAATTCGAGCCACTTGAGCGAATCTATCTTTACCATCTACCAAGTACGCTGCCAATGTATCAATCAAAATATCAATCCATCATCCCCACTATTTGTCGACCGATTCGGTGATCAATCCTTTTATCGACCATTACCAGAACCATCGGGACACACATCCGGACAACCGTGGGCCCACGCACGGGACAACCGCGGGGGGTAATCCTGGCCCCAACTCCGCCTTCGAAGGGGGGGGAGAACCGTTTGCTCTGACTTCGCTGTGGCAACGCCTGGATCACTCTCCTCTCGCCCGCACGCGCGGCGCGAAGACGAAACCGATGCCGCTATCCGGGCGGGGGATCCCCCCTTTAATTCAAGCTCGCTTTCCAGTCAGCGAAGTGGCTAGCGATATCCTGGTTTTGAACACAGATCGCCCTCATGTGTGTGATCTGTTGCACACATTTTGCGCTTCTGGTCATGCACATCCAGAATTCTTCGAACGAGAACCCCATTCCGCAAAACAAGAAGCAAAGACCCTCCATCCGTGCAGTTGCTACATGTGTTCAAGTGTCACCCGTGAGCCTATTTTGAACCAGAATCGATTTCCATCCGTGCAAAACATTACATACGTCGAAATGTTTGGTGGGAATCAAAGGACATGTTGAGAGAACGTTCCATTTTGCGTGCGGAGCCGTCATCCATGCTTTTGGCGAATGCCAACTTGTAGAACGAATGTGCGCGGCGCTGAAGCGACAACCCAGATGAGAGACAGGGGCCGCCTTCCACTCTCCGTTGCTGTTGCAAGTTTTCGAAACGCGTGCGCGCAGCGCTCGGGCGATATCTCCATTTGGGTGACGCCCCCCTGTTCCATGCGTTTAGCTGTTGCGATGGATGCGTCAAGACCGCGATCGGTGAAAGAGTCTCAAACAAATGCTCAGCCCGCGCTGCTGACGCAACGGAGGGTGCGACAGGGACGAATTCTATATATGGGGAAGGGATGGGCGAGGCGGAGGAGGGCGACGGGCAGCTGGAAATCAAAACGTCAATACTCTACGCGTTCCTGCCGCGCAGTCCGCGCAGCAAGGTGAATCCCCAAGAAAAATAACTCCGGGGGGCCGGCGGCAGAGGGCGTAACCCTACGGATGTGTGTATGTATGTATGCATGCATGCATGCATGCATGCATATATGTATGTATGTGTGTATGCATAGATGCATCGATATACATATATATATACACATACTAAGCCATGACTCTCGTTCTCGCTCGTGCCATAAGCGACACTCCGAATCTCCCCGCTTGCGAGTTTTGCGGAGCCTCCGTCCGTGGCGAGCTGGAAAGGGCAGCGCGGCACGCGAGTAGCTCCTCGGCGACATGGAAACACTGTGGGGGGGCGCCGCTAAGCGCGGTGACTACGGGGCTGCGGACCGGCTGGTGTACCATCGCGGGCCCCTCAAGCATGCATGTTGCCGTGGCCTTACAGCCGCATTCACAGGAACTGCTACCGTGAGCACGCTTGTCACGCCTCCCGCGAACGCGGACTGCCCGCGCCACTGATGCCGTGTTGTGCGGTTCTTGGCGCTGGTCGCGCTTGTCTGCAATTGGTGGTCAACTTTGTCACGTTCTTCGTCGCCCGCCATGCTTCCCGTTCGAGATCGTGGAGTTTTCGGGCTGGCACTTTGCTCGCCCCGCTTAACTACCTGCATCACAGGATAGGGATTTTGCCAGTATTACGCACTCGGTTACCTGAAGCGTACATATGTTGTCTTTCACTTTGCTATCTGGCTTTCTCAGCTGGAGGCACCACAACGTCTGCCGCGTGTCTTGATCGTGCTACACAAATACGGCTCTACACCCAGTCCCACGCTTCGTGGGACCTTCAAATAAACGCCAGGCAAACCGTGTGCAACCCACAAGCCGACCTGCAGTAAGCCAACTCATGAGGTGCACCGTGGCCTGAGAGAGAACGGGCCTGTGACAAGTGACGAATTACCCCCCCTTTGCGCCAGCCGCAGGCCGGAAGAACCACGCACCCGGGGTGAGACAACCACATCGCGAATCAACCGCTCCTGAGGCAAACTGGGACACCGCGCGAGCCGACCTTCAACAAGCAAGCTCGTGCAACGAACCGCGGCCTGAACAATACATCGACAGCGCAGCTGCGACAGGAGAGAGAGAGAGAGAGAGAGAGAGAGAGAAAGAGAGAGAGAGAGAGAGAGAAAGAGAGAGAGAGAGAGAGAAAGAGAGCGAGGGCGGAGGAAAACGACGAGGGAGAGGGGGAGGAGAAGGGGCCGAGCAACGGCGGCGGCGTCTGCGTCCCTGGGCCCCAGGCAGAACGCGCCTGGAGGAACACGAGCGTTGCCGTGGGCTTCGCAGGCCGTGATATGCACCGCATTCTTTGGAGCAGCCAGGGTCTCGCAGTGGAGTGCTCCTGAATTCTTCGTCGTGGCGCTCGGCCTCAACGTCGTGGCGTCCGTGGTGCTCCCTGGAAAGGTGTGCTTTGATCATGACGTCGCCATTTACCGATTCCTATTCCTATTCCTCCGTGGTTTTCTATTTCCCTTCACCCTGCTCCCTCTTTGCAGCTCTGTGGTCCTCTTCCTTCGCTCGCCTCCTCATCCCCTGCTCCGCCTGGGCCCCCGATCCGGCATCTTGGATGTCTCGTGGGGATCTCTCGACGGCCTCTTGGAGGCGTCGTGACAGCCTTCTGTGGGGCCTAGGGGAGCCAATGTGGGCCCTCCCTGGGCCCTCTCTGCTCCTCCCCCGCTCGCCTCCTCCTCCTACTCACCTTTCCTCTTCCTCCGCCACGATCTCCTCCTCTCCTCCTCTGCCTCCTCCTTCTCCCTACCCCTCCTTCTCCTCATTTTGCCCGTCCCCTGCCTGCTCCTGTTCCTCCTCCTCTCTCCCATTTCCTCCTTCTCCCCCGCCCTCGATCATAAGCCGCCCCAGGGGATGCTGAAGCGGCAAGGTCATTGCTCAACCCATAGTTTCACTTGTTTTCTTCATCCTGCTCCTCCTCTTGGGGGCGCAAAAACACGGATTAGCGATCCGTGGATTTGGCGCGCGGTCGCCAAATCCATGGATCCCGGGAGGTGCCCTCCCAAACATGTGGCCGGCGCCGCCACGTTCGGCGGCGGAACTCCGCGATTCCCCATGGAAACGGGCCCCGTCGCCAATCCGCGCCCCCTTTTTGGACGCCCGAAATGGGTACGGAAAGAATGGGTACGATGCCCAACAGCAGTCCCTGTTCATTTTGAACAGGACTCGCTGTCCGCGCCGCCGCGGCCTGTATCCATTCGAGACAGAAGGCCGCCTGCCCAACAGCGGCCGCTGTTGGTCTGGGACAAGATTTGTTGTTGGGCATCGTACCCATTCTTTCGTACCCATTTCGGGCGTCCAAACCCTTGATCCCTGCCTGCGGTCGCCCGATCCTCCGCCTGCCTGCACAGCGCGATGCTCCCCCCGTCGGGAGGGAAGCCGGCAGTTCGCCCGATGCGCTGTCGCTCGGGCGCACCTCTCGGCCCGCCTCCTTCCTCGCCTTGTGCCTTGGCCTCTGACCTCGGCTCCTCCCCCGCCCTCGGCTCCCCTCCCCTCCTCTCCCTTTCTCTCCCCCTCTTTGCCTTTCCCTTGCCCTTGTGCTTCCCTGCCCTTGGTCGCTGCGCGCTCCCCCTTCCTCTCCCCCCCTGTCTTGGGTCCCCCTCTCCGTCCCCCCGTCCCTCCGTCTGTCGGCCCGGTCTGTCATTTCCCGTCGTCTTCCAGGAGAGCCCAGAATCGAATCGATAAGTCGGATCGGCGATCGAAATGAATCGAATCGTTGGAAATCGGCAGCCGATTCGGGAGAAGTCGAATCGGCGGAAATCGGCAGGCTTGTACGCCTCCAATAAGGAATCGGAGTCCAAATCGGAATCCGACGTCGAATCGAATCGGAATCGGAAGCCATCGAAATGGGTCGAATCGAAGGAATCGAAAGAATCGAAGGAATCGAAGGAATCGAAACGAGCCATGGTCCTCCCTCCCTCGCCCCCTCCCTGTCTCGCTCCTCGGCTCCTCGCTTTCCTGACCGTTGCTGCCCTTGGCCTGGCCCGCTCTTCTTTGTCGGCCCGTCCATTTTGGTCCATATGAGAGTCGCGGTGCCCGCACTGCCACGCAGGCGAAAAGCTGGGAATGAGGCGCCATCCTTTAACCAAATAAGAACCCAGTCAGAAGCCGTCCCACGCCTCGAGGGGGGGGCGAGGTTCGAACGTCGAAGTTCGAGGTCTTTCCGATTTCGACACTCCGAAGGGCTCGAGGAGGCCGAAAATGTCAAACACCTAAGGACCCTTTTCCCAAAGCACCTCTTTCCCTCATGGAGGCGAGTTGCGGAACCTCCGCGGCCCACGGCGACGACGACAACGAGCACGACGACGAGGAGGAGAAGGAGGAAGAGGAGGAGGAGGAGGAGGAGGAGGAGGAGGAGGAGGACGACGATGGCGAGGAGGAGGAGGACGACGATGACGAAGTGGGCCTTCTTTGACAGTCCAGATGCTCGCATCGGTTTTGAGTTTTCGTTGATTATTCGTGGGTTGTTGTCTACCTTCTGACATGGAAATTCGGGAATTCAGAACAACGTTTAAAACCAATGGACATTCATGAATGTTGCGTTTGGGGGCCCTCTGAGGGGCCGTCTAGGAACCCTCTTGGAGCGTCTAGAGGGCTGTCTGTTCCGCATGGAAGCCTTCGTGGAGCACCTTGGGAACGGGGGCCATCTGCATGCGACCACGTGCGTCTGGGCATGATTAATTTTCTGGCGACTCGGAGGCGACTCGGCACCTTGTTGGGCTGTTCTGGAAGCGTCTTGTGGCGACTTTGGGGCCTCTTGGGCAATACGGGCACCCTTGTGGGGAGCCTCTGAAACCATCTTGAAGCGGGCGGGTGGTGCTACTGGGGCTGAAGACGTCAACAAACAACGTATGGAAAACACACGGATGTTGCGCCCTGGGGTACTTCGAGCGCCATCTGGGAACCCTCCTGGAGCGTCTGGGCAACGGTTTGGGCTGTCTGGGGGCCTTTGTGGGGCGGGCGCCTTTGGGAGTGGGGAGCGCAGTGGGCGCGATCTTCCGGCGGCTCGGGGGCGACGTGGTGCCTTCTTGGCTGTCCCGGAACTGTCCTGGGGCGGCCTCGGGGCCTCGTGGGTGCTCCGGGCGCCTTTGGGGGAGCCGCTGGAACCGTCTGGAAGCGAGGGCGATGCTTCTTGGGGCCGGGATGGTGCGTCGGCAAGCCGAAAAGGCAGCACCCCCCCAAAACAGCAAAGACCTCTGGGACCGGGATGGTGCGTCGGCAAGCCAAAAAGGCAGAGCCCCCCCCCAAAACAGCAAAAACCTCAGGAACACCAACGAGTTTTGCCTCTGGGGGCCCTCCTGGGGGCCGTCTGGGAACCCTCTTGGATGCTCTGGGCGCCCCTGGGGAGAGCCACTGCAGCTGTCTTGAAGCGGGTGGTGGTGCTTCTGGGGCAGGGCAGGAGCATCGGGAAGCCGCGAAGGCGGACCCCTTCCCCAAAAAGCAAAACTCGGCGGTGGACAAACCTCCCTTTAGTAGACCTCCCCTTAGTGAAAACGGCCTGGGACCGAAACCGACGGGCCTGGACCCGCAGAAATGACGGCCGCGACGCCCTCTCGCGAACCGAAAACGGCCAATGCCTTAATCGACGTGTCAGGGTTGGAGGTCTGTCCACCCCCGAAGAACCTGAGGAGAACCAATGAGTTTTGCCTTGTCTTGAGCCGTCTGGGAACCTTCGTGGAGCGCGTGGGCCGAGCTCGGGGGCGTGGTGGGCCGTCAGGAGGCGACCGCGGGCGCCTTTTGATAGATTTTCCGGCGGCTCGGTGGCGACTCGGTGCCCTGTGGGGCTCACCAGAAGCTGTCTCTGGACGGCTTTGGGGCCTCTTGGATGCTCTGGGCGCCCCTGGGGGGAGCCCCTGCAGCTGTCTTGAAGCGGGCGGTGGTGCTTCTGGGGCAGGGCAGGAGCATCGGGAAGCCGAAAATGCGGACCCCCCCCCAACACAACAAAAACGTAAGGAACACCCGTGAATGTTGCCTCTTGGGGCCCTCTTGGAGGCCGTCTGGGAACCCTCTTGGATGCTCTGGGCGCCCCTGGTGGGAGCCCCTGAAACCGTCTTGAAGTGGGTGGTGGTGCTTTTGGGGCTAGTTTGGAGCATCGGCAAGCCGAAAAGGCGGAAGCCCAACAAAAACATCAAACACCAAACACCAATGGAAAGCACGTGGGTTCTGCCTCTGGGGGCCCTTTTGGGGGCCGTCTGGAATACCTCTTGGAGCGTCCGGGGGTCGTTTTGGGCCGTGTGGAAGCCTTCGTGGAGCGCCACTGGCAACGTGGTGGGCCAGCTGGAGACAACCACGACCGTGTGGGAGTGATTTTCCGGCGACTTAGAAGCGACTCGGGGCTCTCGGAGCGCCTCTGGAGCACCCCTGGCCCCCTCAGTCCCCCCATGCGCTGTCGTGGCCCCCGGCCAGGGGCCCCCAGGCCTCGTAGACAGGGACATTTATACACATCAGTGCTATGTCCATGTATTCATGTGCATGTATGTACAAGGCATAAAATTCGGCGGTGGGCAAACCTCCCTTTAGTAACCCTCCCTTTATTGAAAACGGCCTAGTACCGAAACCGACGGACCTGGACCTGCAAAAATGACGACCGCCGCGACGCCCTCTCGCGAACCGAAAACGGCCAATTCCTTAGTTGACGTGTCAGGATAGGAGGTCTATCGACCTCCGAATGCATGTAAAAGGCACATAAGCATATAACCGTACGTATGTATGCATGCATGCTTGCATGTACGTGTGTTCATA
>CAUYUJ010020715.1:142174-154674 GCA_963575745.1 Prorocentrum cordatum
TCCTCCTCCTCCTCCTCCTCCTCCTCTCCTCCTCCTCCTCCTCCTCCTCCTCCCTCCTCCTCCTCCTCCCCCTCCCCCTCCCCCTCCTCCTCCTCCTCCTCCTCCTCCTCCTCTCCTCCGCCTCCTCCTCCTCCTCCGCCTCCCGAAACGCGGTCCAAGCGTCCGCAGAGCGCGCTCCGTCATACTTCCCAGCCGTCCTGTGGTGTTGGGCTCTCGTGTGGAAAATGTGGATCGCCCCGCGTTCCCTCCCCTCCGTCCTTCCTCCTCCCCGCTCCTCCCCTCCCTCCAACCCCCTCCTGCCCTCTGCCCTCCGAGTGTCCACTTCGGCACACCGCTCATACGTTTCGTGTCCCCGCAGGGAGATCCACCGAAGGCCCCCATGGCGCAGTCCGCATGCGTCGCCCCCCCGCCCATTACGGCACGCCCCTCGCACGGTTCGTGGCCCCATAGGGGGGCTCCAACGAAGGCACCAAAGGCGCAGTCCGCATGCGTCTCCCCAACCCATTACGGCACAACCTTCGCACGGTTCGTGGCCCCTTAGGCACCTCCACCGAAGGCCCCAATGGAACGGTCACCTCTCACGGCTCGTGGCACCATAGGGAGTTCCACCGTTGGCCCAAGTGGCGCAGTCCTCATGCGTCTCCCTTACCCAATACAGCCCTTCGTGGTCCCATAGACAGCTCCACCGAAGGCCGCAGTGGCCGCGACGGCATGCGTCTCCCCCACCCAGTACAGCGCTTCGTGGCCCCATCAGGAGTTTCACCGAAGGCCGCAGTGGCCGCGACGGCATGCGCCCCCCCCCCCCCCCCCCGCCCAGTGCAGCGCTTCGTGGCTCCATAGGGGGGCTCCGCCGAAGGTCCCAGCGGCGGAGCTCGCATGCGTCTCCCGCACACATTACAGCGTTTCGTGGCCCAGTAGGAAGCCCCACCGAAGGTCCCAGCAGCGGAGCTCGCATGCGTTTCCCCCACGCAGTACAGCGTTTCGTGGCCCTGATCAGCAGGTCGACCTTGCCAAATCAAGGGTGCCCTTGTGTCCTGTGTCTAGTGACCCATGCCGCCTACATTCCTATGGCAATGTGCCCCTCGGGAGGGTTTTGTGTCCTCTCGCGTGTCCTGTCCAATCAAGTCCGACTGTACAGCGCTTCGTGGCCGCATCGGGAGCGCCACCGAAAGCCCCAGTGGCCGCGGCCGCATGCGTCACCCCCGCCCAGTACAGCGATTCGTGACCCCATAGGGGATGGGGAGGGGGCTCCACCGGCGACCCCGAGGGTCGCGGCCGCATGCGTCTCCCCCGCCCATAACGGCATACCCCTCACGCTTTTCTGGCTCCACAGGGAGCTCTACCGACATCGATACCCACAATGCGGGACCCACAACTGCACATGGTTTTGCCACTCCCCTGGCTAATGTTTGCCGCGCGTTGTTATTAGCATCAGTGTTCGTAGTATTACCAACAATGTTACGACTACTAATATTGTTACTACTATTATACTTACTATTATTAATACTGTTACTATTATTATGATGATTGCTAGTATTATGACGTATAGTATTATCAGCATGATTATGAAGATACTTATGCTTTTATGGGTATACGTATGTTAGCCAGCAGTGACCCCAGACAATGTGTTCTAGCATACTATGTAGTGCAATGTACGTGGTACACTGTACGAGGTGTACGCTGTTTGGTGCAACCTATGTTGTGTATGCTATGCTGTGCAGTCGCTGCGGGGCAACACTTAAGCGATGCAAACTACGTGATGCCATACACGTTGCGTAAACTATGTACTGCAATACCTGTGATGCGAGCTACGTTTTGCAATGTATGTGGTGCAAGCTAAGTGGTGCAATATACGAGGCGTGAACTATGTTGTGCAATCTATGTGGTGTAAGCTATGTGGTGCAGTCTACCGTGATGCGATATATGTGGTGCACACTCTGTGGTGCAGCATCGGTGGCGTACGCCACGCACTGCACTATTTATACACAATTGTCATGTGGTGTCAGCTACGTGGTGCAACTCATGTTGTGCAATATATGTGGTAACATTTGCATCCATAAACACACGCATATATGTAAGTCTCCTCTGCGGCGGTGGTGATCCAAACCTTGAAGGTGTGGGCACGTCGTGCCCCCAATTGGGAAATCAGTTTCGAGTTTCGGTTTCTGCATTCCCCACCCCACTCTCCTTATCAGCTGTTCATTGTATTGCGCCCAAGATTGATGAAGATAGGTGGGTGATGATTCTTCCGTTGGCTTCAGCAGGTCCTCTCCCAAGCGGGGGAGGAAGGCAGGCCTCCCCCCGAACCCGCTCGAGGAGGCTAGCGTACAAGGTCCCAGTCAGTGATGTCTGGCCACACCCCTTGGTGGGCTGTCCATCCCTGCCGGTAGCGGTCGGTCACGTCTCCCCGCGACGCTTTGTCAATGGGGTTATCTTCACTCGTCACCCGCTCAATCCAGGCGTGCAGCTCTCTCTCTCGCGGAACATTTCCAATGTCCGGTGCGTGATCACATTGAGGGACGTCACTGAGCTGTTGCCTTTGATGAGCGTGCTCTTGGCTGTCTCGTTGTCGATGAAGGCCAGCACCATGCCCCCTCGGAGCTCTGGCCATGTGTTCATCGCCAGCATGGGTCCTACTGCCTCGATCTCGTTGATGTCGATGTCTTTGCTGCCCTGCTTCCACGCCTCCCGCCACTCCGGCGGCACCCTGGCGCGAGTGACCCGTGGCGCCCAATCGCTCTGTCGGGGCCGCCACCAGCCCGCCGCCACCCAGCCGGTTCCTTCACCATCCGTCACGATGATGTGAAGGTCCATGCGTTCCGGCGAGTACGGGATCGGCTTCCCTCCAGCGATTTTGAGCACGCGTACCCAGAACAGCAGGGATGCCCGCAGCGCTGGGTTGAGTCGCAGGTGTTGTTTGTTGTGTTGTCGCTCTGCGAGGGGACGGAGCGCCGCCGCTCCAAACCGCCCAAACTGGAACGAGCGCGCCCACCCCAGCTGCCCTCGGAGCGTGCCTGCCTCCGAGCTCGTCATTGAACCACTGTCGAGGTGGCCGTGTATCCGAGCGAGGATCGCCTGCAATTTGGCTGGGTGGAGGCAACTATGGGGCTCCCCCGCGCCAAGGTAATGCAGGCCTCCCAACAGCTTGAATGGATCAGCTGGCGGTGGGCTTTTCTCCATGTCGATGCGCCACCCCACCAGGGTGTTCAGCTCAATCCAGAGACGGTGCGCTTGCTGTGCTAGTCTGGCCGGCTCCACTCCCCACGCGTCGTCCGCGTAATGGGAGATCGCCAGCATCAGCATGGATCTGCCGATCGCCACCATGGCGGCAGGGTCCCGGACGTAGTTGAATTGCGACAGCGCGCCTCCGAACGGCTGTCCGTCTACGTCTACCACTCGGACCTTTTGTTCGTGTGGGTCCCACACAATCTCCAAGGTTAGATGCGCTTGGTCTGGGTCTGTTGGGCTCTGGCGGAAAGCCATCTCGTAGTCCACTCGGTATCCCATGAGCGGCACGTGGTCGCCGAACGTTTCTTTCCACCATCTCGTGACGGCCCACAGCTGGACCAAGTCCTCTGGGGTATACCGCTGAGCCAAGTCGACTGTGTCGTTCCCGCCCGAGCGCTTGAAGTCGCTGATGGGTCGGGCCGTCCACTCGCCAGTCTCCTTCAGCTCCCACTTGGGGAATCGTGGAGTGAGGCAAACTTCGTGCAAGTCGAATTCGTCGAGGTCGCGGATGGTGGCGTATCCTCGCTGGACTTCTTTCCGGACCTTGTCCCAGACTTTCTTGTCAAGCTCCGGATCGCGATTTGCTTTCACCGACCGTATCATCTCTAGATTCCGGTCCCGTGGGTTCGCCGCCCAATCGGTCAACGATGTCAACGCCCGGGATTGCTGTGGCGGATACAACCCTGTAGTCAGCATGCCTGTGCCGAGCATCGGGCGCCCCTGCATTAACGACTTCATGTATTCAGCGTCTTCCGTGTACCCTATGGTCTGGAGGAGTGCTTCCAGCAGTGGCAGGTGCAGGTGTCCAATCACGCGTCGGACACGTGGGTGCAGCTCTTCCACGTACCGCGGCCTGAACTCCTTGGGTGGGATAGGGCATTAATCAGACGGCCCTCTGAAAACAAACTCGTGCCAAATCCTGTCTTTCTTACGCTGTCCACGGGCACGTTCCCCCTCGCTCTTATCCGCAACCGGGAAAATGAACCGATCCGCACCTTGCGGACGGTTCCGGGCCTCTGGGCCCGCGGCATCAATCCTTTCCCCGGCGTGCATCTGAAGCCGCGTCAGAGCATGCGAGCTCCCAGAGTTTCGTATTCCGGGCGCCCTCCGGAAGGCTCTCGGCGAGGGGCAGTTCAGACAGAGGCGAAGACGGACATGGTCCGGACCACAACCAAACCTCCGCGGCAGGGAAGGGCAGAGAAGGGAGGGGGGGGAGAGGGGCGGGACGGTGGACCAGCACGCGGGATTGGATGCGGAACCGGCCGCTAGATGATCCCCCCAAGTTGGCGCCACCGCCCCCCCCGCTCTCCGCCGCGACGCCCTTCCCGGGAGGGCGTGCTGGAGGCCGGCGGTCGGCTCCCTGATCGTCGTCGCCTTCGCCGCCGTCGTTATCGCCACCCCGTCGTCGTCCCCCCCCCCTCCTGCTTCCTTTTCCCTCGCGCCCCTTGCCCCCCGGACAACTGCGTTCCCTGCGTCCAGGGACCGCGCCGCCAGAGCGCCCGAACCGTCTGGGGGGGGGCGCGGCGAAGGGGGACGGGCGGAGGTGGCGAATTCATAAACCCCCCTGGCATACAGGAAGGGGGAGGGGGGGATGGGGCGGCATTGCCCTACGAGGGGGGACGGAGAACGGCGGTGTGCCCTTTGAGGCACCTGAAGGTAGAGGGACAGCGGGCGTTTGGTTGTTGCGGCTGCTCGCCTGCATTTGTGTGTATATATAATGTGTACGTGTGTGTAAGAGAAAAAAAGCACACACTTCCCCCTTTTTCCCTTCCGCCCTGTGGGCGTTGCCGTTCCATTGTCTCCTCCCTTCGTAGTGCTCATGCCCTCCGTTCCCTTTAGTTTCGTTTTCCCATCGGTGCCCTGGCGGGCCGTTCCTCGAGGTCCCGGGCGAGCTGCCGGATGTCCTGCATGATGCTCTCCCGGAGGGCCATGATCTCCCCCTCCGTGCTGGCGGCGATGAACTCCATCGCGTTCGCCAGGCGCTGCGGCAGGGGAGGCGGCGCCTCCAGCGGGTGCTTCACCCGGGTCATGTCAGCAAGAAACTGCTGCGGCCCCGCCCCGCCGGGGACTAGGGGCAGCCGCACCTGCCCCGTCGGTTGGTCGCCCGCGGCAGCCACGCGGGCCAGCCTGGCTGGGTCCCGGCCGCGCGACGGCACTGTCGTTGCCGCGCCGCCAGTGTCTGAGTCAGCGATACCACTGCTGCCATGAGAGCAATCAGCTGTCTGCTTCCCTGGGTTCGACTCCCCCTGGGTAGCGTCACTCGCTGCCTGCTCTCGCCCGGCCCCGGGGTACCTCCGCACCACTTGGCACGTTGCCGCGGGCCCCGGGCTGCATGGCAGCCCCGCTCAGTTCCGCTTCGGCGGGCGGGTGGGGTGGTTGTCGCAGCGGGTGTGCCGCTTGTGGCAGCCCGGGTAGTTGCAGGTGTGTTCCCGCTTGCACTTGGGGTCCTTGCACCCCGCAGCCTTGTTGTAGAACACGCAGATATCGGCCCCGCTGGGCGTCTTCTTCTGGAGCATGAACGGCTTGTCGCTCGTCTCTGGCCGCCTGCTGCGGCTCCGGCCGCGGCTCTGGTGCTGCCGGTTGTTCTGGTAACCCTTGGCCGAGCTGGCGCGGCTCCGGTTGTTGTCCTCGTTCTGCTCGTACTGTCCGTAGGTGTTGGTCTTCTTGTTGATATCCTGGAAACGGTAGGCGCTCTCGGAGCGGTGGTGCTGGATAGCTGCCGTGAGCGTCGGATGCTCCTCGGTGCTGTAACCAAGCGTCCACTTGGTCCTCATCTCGTAGTCCGCGTCCATCAGGCGCTTGATCTTCTCGCGGGTGCGGTCGCCCTCGTAGGCCTTCTTCATGACCCACTCGTGGTAGTCTAGGAGCGTCGTGAGGCTTGCTTTCTCCCAGTCAGGGCCCGCAGCGTGCGCGTAGCCCACCATGAGCATCATGTGCCGGCGGCCGAACTGAATAAGCCCTCCAATGGCTGCATCTTCCGGGGCCCCTGACAGGCCCCGGATGTGCCCGGTGTTTGTGGACATCTCAAGCAGGATCTTGCCTTCGTGGACTGGTCCTTTCTCCATCAGGTTTCGGATCTCTCCGAGCCGGGGGACGTAGCGAGTCTTCTTGGTGAACATTTTTATGAGGCGCCCCATGGTCGCATCGTCTGCCAGCATCGTCTGAGGCCACTGGAAGTTGTAATGCTGCGCCGTGTTCTTGTCGAGGCGCTTCCTGTCCTCGGACCCCAGGGTCGCCTCGCGGTCGATGTCTTCGCCGCGGGCCCTCGCGTCGTCCTCGGCCTTCGTGATGGCCAGGGCGCGCCTGAAGGCGGTCTTGACCGGCTGGCACTTCACAGGGTCGTTCACGTCAATGGTCGCACCAGCCATGTGGAGCACCTTGACGATCTGCTCTTTGCTGTCCGCCAAATCTGAGAAGGCTCCGACCTGGGTGATCCTTTTCTCCACAAGCCACTGTGCGATCTCCGGCTGGACACGACATTCCTCCAGTAGGTTCCGGAGGTTGACGTCCAGCTGGCGGCCGAGAGCATCGTCGTAGCTGGCCATGCTGCCTTGCCTGCCCACCCCGCGCCGGGCGGGCGGACCAAGCAGCGCCGGCGGTTGGTTCGAGCCTCAGGGGCCGCGCTGCGGGCGCAGTTATATGCTGCCTCTCTCGGCGGTCTGCCCTGCGACCCCTCCGTCCTGATGTCTTAGTCGTTCCTCTGAGAATCGAAGTAACATGTCAAAGAAATTCGGGTTTCATGGTCAATGCGCTCAGTGGCAGGGGGTATGCATGCATCATCGATAGATCAGCGATGGCCTCGGCAATGAAGTCTACAAGTACATACTACATTTGACTACCATATCTTCCTTTGCAGACGTCAAAGGAATTAGGGTCTCATGATCAATTCACTCAGTGGCAGAGGGTACTTCCTTCGTCTCCCCCTACCCCATGATGCTACATCTGAAGCATGCTCCTGATTGCCCTTCGAGCAGAGGGGAGAAAGGAGGTCCAGGGGTGACGGGGAGGGAGGGGTCTCTCGCGCCTCTTTGCGCTAGGACTCAGCAGGGCTACTGCTGTCACTGTCAGAGGGCGCGGCCCCACCCTCAGATCCGCTGCAGTCCTCTGGCGAGCTCCATTGAGGCATGTCCACGGCCTTCGCCTTCCCAAAACAGCTGGCGCAAAATGCTGCGTCCAACTCGCTTCCGGAGGCGACCAGCCGGTAATTCTTGTGGCTTTCGTAATTGCGCACGTACGGGCATAGGCTGCGGTTCGTCAGGGACGGGTGCTTCCTGTGCAGCATGGCCGACCGCACGTTCAATATCCATTCTGGGTCTCTGTCCTGGTCGTCGCCCTGGTGCCCGGCGCTTGCCTTGGCGGCCTCCGCGTCTAGCCCAGGGGCCGCTTTGCGGTCCCCGAGGGTGCCCTCAATCAGCTGCCCGGGCGGTGGGTGCACGTCACGCGGCCCGCCGAATTGAGTTTGAAGTCCCGAAACGGTGCGGTGACGGACCGTGCGGTGACCTCGAAATCCCACTAGACCTCACCGCACGGTCCGTCACCGCACGCTTTGGGGACTTTGGAGGCCCCCGTCGCCCGAGACGTCCTCGGAGAACGACCCGAGTCCCAACACCGTGCGGTGACCCCGAATCCCCACCGACTCACCGCA
Organism: Prorocentrum cordatum; assembly: GCA_963575745.1. Taxonomy (NCBI): domain Eukaryota; class Dinophyceae; order Prorocentrales; family Prorocentraceae; genus Prorocentrum; species Prorocentrum cordatum. The sequence continues at coordinate 150,048 of CAUYUJ010020715.1, forward strand.
CGGCGTGGTCACCGCACCGTTTGGGGGCCCCCGATTGAGGCACTTCGAAGCTTCCGGCCGGTCGGAATCCGTTCCGGAGCGCCTGCAAGACCTGTGCCTTCACCAGCAGTTCGGAGCAGCACCTGGCCTGGTCGTATTGCAAAGGGACCTGGCTTCCGTCCGCCCAGTGACCGACCGCTGCAACCTGCTCCCTGGTGCCACCAATCTGCCGGACCACCGCCGGCATGTAGAAACGCGGCGAATGGAGGGTGTACCCCCGCGGTGTGTCTTGCACTCCTGCCTTGCGGAGGATCGCCTGCAGGGTGCGCAAGCAGTTGTGGTAGGAGCCTTTCCTCAGAGGGGCAGCTATTTCCAGTCTACCCTCCCCGGGGTGCTCCACCGCCGGCCAGAGCCATTTCCGTGGTTGGCCTGGGTCGCTTTCTGGAGTCAGGGCGCTGGTCAGCTCGTGCCATGCCCCACCCCAGTCGCGGCCGCCAGCGTCGTGCCGCAACGCCGCCCACGGGGTCGGCGCTGTTTTCCGCTTCGTGCGGTACGACGTGCCGTACAAGGCATCCCGCGTGAGCCCGAGGTTCCACGATCTGTGGAGGTCTCCCCAGCGGAGCGCAGCGCTGGCGAGGCAGATGTAGAAACCTGTGATCCATCGTTCTGCACCTTGTGCCCGCCAGAAGAGGTCATGGAGTTTGTCCACTACCAGCTGCGTCAACGGTTCCGCCTGCACTCTCGTGGCGGCTGCCGCTCCGTGCGCTTCTGTCACGGCTGTCAATACCAGTTCGTCCTGCAGCGGCCACCCCATCTGGATTGCGTTGTCAAACCAGCGCAGCGCCGAAAACACAGCACCGGGAACAGAATGTCCCCGCTCCTTCTGCTCGTCCAAATACACCTTGACGTCGATTTCAGTCACAGTTGCAACCTGGCGGCCGCGCGATTCCAGCCACGTCATGAATCGATGGACATGCCGGGAGTGCTGTCTGACCGTGCTCGCCACTCGCGCTTTGCGCCCTAGCAGCTCGGCCAGTAGCCTGCGCTGGTCCCCAATCGGCAATCTGCAATCATCCATGCGGGCGCAGCGCTGGCTGTGTTGGCGCACTGAATCAACGAGATGCAGGCATGCCTTCAACGCCGTCTCGTGCTCGCGCGCGTCCAGGCTCTCCTGGTCGCGCTGCTGCTCTGCGCGCGGGCGCGAGCTTTTGAAGGGTCGTTGTGCTCCCGTCGCGGGCAGCGTGCACAGGTTTTCAACCGTGCGCAGCGGTGCCGCCTCTTTGAGGTCGGCCGTGGCATGTTTCCTTCGGACTTTTGCCACGTGCTTGATGGCGAGGTACGCCTGTTCTGCCAAATCCAGGGCATGGTCGAAGAAGCCCGCCGGTGGTCGCAGTGGGTCTGTTTCGGGGTCTGGTTCCCCAAGCTCGTCTGCCAGGATTTCCAGCACCAGCGGTGAGGTTACATAATTCGCTTCCAGCCATTGTCGCACGGCGCCGGCGGAATCGCCCGATGCAGCGCAATATGTCTCCACTGCGTTTTCGAGGCGCGGCGTCAGAAGCGCCAGCGGGGCGCGCAGGCCCTCGTCCCCGCTCTGCTCCAAAACGGGGTGGGGATTCTCCATCGAAGCTGCCTTTGTGTTCCTACTACCTCCCGCCGTGGCCGCAAGGCAACGGGGCGGATGCGCGGGTTTAGCAGCAGCTGCGCCGAACCGCGTCCCCCACGCCCGCTTGGCGGTGCGCGGTGGTGCGGGTTTTTGCTTGCTCCCCCCTCGTTCCCCGTCGCGGCTGCTGTTCGCTGGCCGTCAGACGAAGGTGGAGGGGCAGATGATTATTTTTCCCGTTCCCGTCCCTCGGGCCCGCTTAGCGGTGCCCGGTGGTGGGTCTGTTGGGGGTGGGGGTGGGTTTCTTTGTGCCTCTGCTGCTGGGCTCGCTTGAGCCGGAGGCTACGGTTGCCTGGCCCTCTCTCTGTCGCGTCGCAAGCTTCCTGCCTCCCCTCTCGCGTCTGCTACTACGGCCAAGTAGGGGGGGGGTCATCCCGCTTGCACGTCAAATGCGCTGAACGGTCAGGCGCCCCAGGAAACTCTCGAGAGGCGCGGCTGCAATGACAGGTCCCACCATCCCCATGAGACTTAATCTCTCCTAGGCCGTGTCCCCCCAAACCTGGTAGGAAGACGTATAAGTCTCCTCTGCGGCGGTGGTGATCCAAACCTTGAAGGTGTGGGCACGTCGTGCCCCCAATTGGGAAATCAGTTTCGAGTTTCGGTTTCTGCATTCCCCACCCCACTCTCCTTATCAGCTGTTCATTGTATTGCGCCCAAGATTGATGAAGATAGGTGGGTGATGATTCTTCCGTTGGCTTCAGCAGGTCCTCTCCCAAGCGGGGGAAGGAAGGCAGGCCTCCCCCCGAGCCCAAAGTCATACCTACTTTCGGGGAGGCCGGCCTCCAGGGAGAACGCCCAACGGAATACCACCCACTTCCTGGGAGGCCAATGCGAGATCCTGGATACTCGGAGTGTGGAGCCACTAGGTGGTCCCCCAGAGTGTGGCCTCATTTGCGGCCTTCCCGAAGCCACTTAGTGGTCTTCGTTTGGCTTGCTGTCGCTGCGAAACTCGCTTGAGCCGCAATGGTTTCTTTGTGCCTCTGCTGCTGGGCTCGCTTGAGCCGGAGGCTACGGTTGCCTGGCCCTCTCTCTGTCGCGTCGCAAGTTTCCTGCCTCCCCTCTCGCGTCTGCTACTACGGCCAAGTAGGGGGGGGGTCATCCCGCTTGCACGTCAAATGCGCTGAACGGTCAGGCGCCCCAGGAAACTCTCGAGAGGCGCGGCTGCAATGACAGGTCCCACCATCCCCATGAGACTTAATCACTCCTAGGCCGTGTCCCCCCAAACCTGGTAGGAAGACGTATATATATACACACTAGAACCACGAGCGCGTTTCGCGCGCGCACAGGTTCTAGCCCAGCCCATGGAGCTGTGATGACACGAAGGTTGGGGTTTGCGGGCGACTCGGCTTCGGAGAAGGGTCGCGACCGTCTTGAGCCGGTTGTGGGATGATGCAGGGCTTCCTTGCTCTGGCTTTGGGGCTGTTTAGGCGCTGTCTTTGGGGGCGGCAGGTGTCTTTGGCCCCAATGGGCGCCGTTCAGGGTTGCCAGATCGTTGTCACGACATGCAAATCTTGGCATGCGGGCTCGTCTGGGAGATCGCTGCCTTGGGGCATTGACTCCATTGACTTTCTACTTGATGAAATTTCGAGGTCGTAGTGTGCTGGTCTTTGGATGTCGTCACACTCTCTTGGCCTATATGGCCGACCACATGCGGCAGGAGCGAGGAATGACAGAGGACGGGACAACAAACAACTGCCTTTAAATATAATACACGCGCTGCCACGCCAGCTGGCGGAGCACGTGCGGAAAGAACGAATCATGCCAGATGACGCAGGGCAAACTGCCTTGACACATAATAATGCAGGCGCTGTCACGCCCAGTGGCGGAGCATTTGCAAGGAGATCGAGGAAAGACAGAGGGAGGGAACCCAGCCTTGATATCAAATGCATGCGCTGTCACGCCAGCTGGCGAAGCACATGCAACAACCCCTCCTGGTGGCACCGGAAGGGCCTCAAGCTCGACGACTTTGCCTTCATTATCGAAGAGCTTTCGAGCCACCTCCAGCCGTCCATCGGCATTCTTTGAGCCTCTTTGGACGGACGCATGCTGGAGATGCGGTCTTGGGCGTCTTTGGGGGCCGTTTTAGAACCCTCTTCGGGACGTACATGGTCATTTTGGAAGTCTCTTAAAGCCGTTGTGTAGCCCGTTCGGAGGCCTCTTGGGCTGTCTTCTTAGGTCCCTCTCAGGTCGGTGCCGAGGCCGTCTTGGGCCCATCTTGTGCCGTCTAGGAGCCGTCTTGGGCGGTGGGAAGCCAGGAAGAGCGATAACACAAAAATCCTTCAATCACCTCAGGAACATCTATGTGTTTGACCTCATCACGGTCTCTTTGGAGCGCGCTGGGTGCTCTCCTGGGGTGTCCTGGGGACCTCTCGAGCCGTGCTGAGGCTATCCCGAGCGCTCGTCGTGCCATTCTGGGCCGTCTTCGGCGGTCTTGGGGGCATCTGAGGCTGCCTTGGAGGCCTTTTGGGCCGACTGGAGTCCGCTTGGAGGCCCCAGGGTCGGAGGCCTGGAAATTGGCACCAACACCAAGACAGAGGGTTGCCTCCACAGGGGGGAGATGATCCTAGATTTTCAGTGTTGGTGGTAATAGTTCGGCCACCTTGGAAGCCAGAATATTACCACCATCACCGAGATCGGGATCTTCTTCCCCCGGTGAAGGCACACCGCCGAAATTGGTGTTGGTGTCAATCTCCAGGCCTGCGACAGGACAGGGTGGTGGTATCAAACAATGGGGCGAGATGGTAGCGAGGTACCGAGCTCCCAGGCCAGGATCGAGGTCCGAAGTTGTGTTGTCTTCGGGGGCTCTCGTCGTCGCCGCGGCTGGACGCATCTCGAAGCGACGTTTTCTTTCCCCGAGGAGGTGCAGGGCGAGGACGCGGAGGGAGATGAGGAAGCAGAGGCACCAATATCAACTGGAGCAGCTGACGGGCCGACTTGAAGCCGTCTTTTCGGCGTCTCGGGATATCTGTCGGCCGTCTTGAGCTCACA
>CAUYUJ010020715.1:159674-167174 GCA_963575745.1 Prorocentrum cordatum
CGTGCTGGGGCCGTCGGTTTCATCCCAATGAGGCTGCAACGCCTGGAGGACTGGCCAATGGAGGAATTTGCAAATATTTAAATGGTGGTGAAGCTTGGCAGGGAGATGGGGGAGGCGCAAGGTTTCGACTCAAGGACGTCAAAGGGCTGGCAAAGCCACGGCAAAGCGCTGCGCTGAATTGGGGTGTTCGGTGGGACGGCGCAGACCATCCTCCTCTTCTTCGGCCTCCTTGCCGGACTGGCAGTGACAACAACGTTCCCAGAAAACTTCCCGCAAACATGGTGTGGGGGGCCGTATTGAAGTCCTCGTGGAGATTGCCAGGGTACCTCAAAGGTTGCTGCAAAACCCGAAGGACAGCCAGAGTGAGACAGTCGGGGATGTTGTCATGGTGGTGCGGCTGCGAAGTGGGATGGGGGAGGCGCAAGGCAACGAAACAGAAGCGGTAGGAGCTGGGTAGGACAGGGCAAGGAGGGATGTCGAAGGAGGGCTCGCGGGGGCCTCTGGGTCGTGGGGGCGCCACGCAGCCCTGCTAGGCTGTCCCAGGGCCTTCCTGGGGGCCGCTGGGCCCGACCAGAGGCGGTGTTGGAGGCCTTGTGGGCCGTCGTGGAGTCTCAGAATATCGACAGAGAGAGGGCGCCGAAAACATGGACAAATCAATTACTCCGACGGAAGGGCCCCACATGGGAATCCTCTGGGCGTATCTGGAAAAAGCGCTCACCGTCGTCCTCGTGGTTGGTGAGGCGTCCTGACTGTCTCTTCTGCGTATATTTCTTCTCGCCCTGGCGCGGGCCCTCCCCCCGCTCCCTACGTTGCTCCCGGCCTCGCCCTCCTGTTTTTTTCGCGCCCCACCATATTCAGGCCGCGGGGACCCAAAAATGACGACAGGCATACGAATTCCGAGGACCCTCCTCGGATTCGAAATTCACAAATGTGGCCCGGGAATGACGGACGCTCTGGGAACACGACGAACACAAAGTGGCCTACAGTTGGCTCCGGACATCCAGAATGTGGCCCGGAAATGGTGTTCTGGGAACAGGAAGAACACGAAGTGGCCTACAGTTGGCTCCGGGGTTTCAAAATGTGGCCCGGGAATGGTGTTCTGGGAACACGAAGAACACGAAGTGGCCTACAGTTGGCTCCGGGCATGCACAATGTGGCCCAGGAATGGCGTTCTGGCAGCGCGAGAGCCCAAAAGTGACGACGGTTACAGGGTTTGGATGACCCGCTCGGATTACCAACATGATCTGCGGGCCCCATAGGGAGGGGGCTCCCGCCTGAGACTGCCTCACAATTCACTCACAGACGAGGCTCCCGCCTGAGACTTCCTCCAAATTCAAGCCTGAAGAGCCCAAAAGTGACGACAGTTACAGGGTTTGGATGACCCGCTCGGATTACCAACATGAAGCGCGGGCCCCATAGGGAGGGGTTCCCGCCTGTGACTTCCTCGCAATTCACTCACAGACGAGGCTCCCGCCTGAGACTTCCTCCGTACTCAAGCTTGAGGAGCCAAAAAGTGACGACAGTTACAGGGTTTGGATGACCCGCTCGGATTACCAACATGATCTGCGGGCCCCATAGGGAGGGGGCTCCCGCCTGAGACTGCCTCACAATTCACTCACAGACGAACTCCCGCCTGAGACTTCCTCCAGGTGAGTATGTGAATGAGTGAGCGTGTGACAGAGTGCGAGTGATGATGATGATGATGATGATGATGATGATGATGATGATGATGTATGTGAGTGACTGAGCGTGTGAGAGAGCGCGAGTGATGATGCTGATGTTGATGATGAGAGAGTGTGAGTGAGTGTGAGTGTGAGTGAGTGGTGGTGATGATGATGAGTGAGTGAGTGTGCGAAGGCAGAAGAGGAGAGGGGGTGGGGTGAGTGTTCCTGCGCGGGGTGTGCAGAGAAAACAAGAACCCCACTTTGGACGTGGGGAAAAAAAACAATTATTTTTTCACTATCCAGAGCACTTCTCTGGGGTCTCGGGCGCCCTCTGGAGCCTGCCCCGGGCCTTCTTGAAGCCTCTGGGGAGCTTCATGGGGCGAAAGACTTGGAATTTCGGTGCATGCCTCCCCTCTGGAGGCAATTTTGGGGCCGTCTTGAGAGCTTCGTGGGCCGTCTTGGGCGCCCCTGGAAGAACAGATTGTGCACAAAGAAAGGGCACCGGAAACATTGAACAACCCAAGCGTGTGCTAGACCCCAGTCTGGTAGTTTCTCGTACAAGGTTGTGGACCCTCTGTGCGACCACGAAGCCACTTTGGGAACCAAGTGGGCGCCCTTGGAACCCCTGAGGCCGGCACCCATGTGTACCCGTGGTCTTGGTCCTGGGCCTGCCCGAGGCCTACTCCGTGATACACACACACACACACGTATATATATATATATATATATATATATATATTACCTCCGAGAGGCCCCAAAGAGGCCCCTGGAGGCCTCAACACGGCCCCCAAGAGGCTTCAAAAATGCTGCCCGGAAAGCTCATAGAAGCCCAAGAGCAGAGCCGCGATCCGCCAACCGCCCCCCGACGAAATCCCAAAATGCTGAAACCCCAAGATTTCTCAGAAGTCGTGCGCGTTCAACAAATTCCGTGTTTCACTCTTACTGCCACCCCAAGGGGTCGGCGGTGCGGCGTCAGCCAATGAATCGATACACATACATACATGCATTTGTATGTATGTATGTATGTATGTATGCATGCATGCATGCATGCATGTATGTATGTATGTATGTATGCATGTTTGTATGTGTGTGTATGTTTGTATGTTTGTATGTATGTATGTATGCATGCATGTATGTATGTATGTATGCATACACATATGTACACATACATACAGACAGACATACATACAGAAAGACATACATACATACAATTATACACGTATGTGTATATATACATATGTCGATCGTTGTTTGGCGTAATCTATGCGGTGCATTGCAAATAAGTGCAACTGAACGCAAATAAACCAATGTGAACAAATGCGATGCAATGGGAAATAACGCAAAGCAGTGAACAGTAAGAGCCCGTTTCTTTATCCTCAACGATGACGGGCATCATGAGGGGGGTGGCGTTGGGGGGGTACGACGTAACGACGCCCCCCCGCCGTGTGGCTCCGGCACCACAGCCGTGCCCGCGCGCACGACGACGATGAGCGACGAGCGACGAGCGACGAGCACGACGACGACGACGACGCCGCGAGCAGCATGTGGGTGGCGATCTGCCCCACAGCGCCTGTGTACACCAGAGTGCTCGCGTGCATCACAACGCTTGTGTACACCGCAACAACCGTGTGCAACGCAACGCCTGTGTACACCACCGTGCTAGCGTGCACCACCGCGCTGGTGTACACCACAGCGAATGTGTACACCGCAGCAGCCATGTGCAACACAGCGCCTGTCTACCCCACAATGCTTACGTGCACCGCAGCGCCTGTGCACACCACGCCGCCTGTCTACACCGCAGCATCCGCGTGCAACGCAGCGTTGGTGTACACCTGAGTGCCTGCGTGCACAAGACAGGTTGAAAGAACATGTCGATGAGGATCCGCTGCGAACAGCTAAACGCCACGCCAGAGATGTGCTGATAATGGTATGCGACGTTTTTCCCTCTTCCATCCTCCACCTCCGCTTCTTCCTCCTCGTCCTCCTCCTCATCCTCCTCCTCTTCCTCCTCCTCCCTCACCCTTCCGCCCTGTCGTGCGGGTCGGCGCTACAGCGCACGTGCGCATCTCAGCGTGCACCGCATAATGGTGTATTGAATCAGTCCACTTGGTTCCCGGACGGCAGATTCAGCTGGAGCCTCCTGGACGCAGATGGGAGGAGTTCAGATGATGCGGGCTGACTCCGGAGGACTCGTAGATTCCGGCGGCGCTCCTTTTTCCATAAGGATTCTTTTCCACATCCAATATAAAACATTTGTTTTCTGTTGAATCCACAGGCGCTCTATTTTGTCATAAGGATTCCTTATCACATTCTATTATATAGATCGTTGTAACATTCTATATGCAACAGTGGTGCTTTGTTGCACACGGTTGCTGTGGTGCACACAGGCGCCGTGGTGTACACTGGCGCCGCAGTGCACGCAGGCATTGTGGTGTACTTTGGTGCTGTGTTGCACACGGCTGACGTGTTGTACGCAAGCGCTGTGGTGTACACAGGCGCTGCGGTGCACGTACGCACTGTAGTGCAGGCAGGCGCTGTGTTGCGCGTGGCTGCTGTGGTGTACGTAGGCGGTGTGGTGTGCACAGGCGCTGTGGTGCACGCAGGCATTGTGGTGTACACAAGCTTTGTGGTGCAGATCGCCACCGACACGCTGCTGCTACCCGTCCTCGGTCATTCCTGGGCATTTCCAAACGCCGCCGGCGCGAAACGTGACATTATCGGCCCCCTTCCAAACTCCCCAAATGATTGCCGATGCGGGGGAAAAAAAAACAGGCTCCAGCTGCGTCCGCGCGCACGACGACGATAAGCGACGAGCGACGAGCAACGAGCGACAAGCGAAGATGACGACAACGACGACGACGACGGCGACTGCGGATCAGACTACTACGCGGATTCCTATGCGGACGCAAATGCGGATCACGATGCGCACGGCGGCAGCGCCCGGAACGCACTGGGGGGAGAACGGTACGTCATAGGGGGTTTGGGGTGGGGGGTGGGCGCCGTGGGCCATGACGCCCGTCATGCCCCAAGCAATAAAGAAACGCGATCTATTGCAAACTAAAGCAACGCAATGAAGAGCAATGCAAAGCAATGCCAAGCAGTACCAATCACTGCCACGCAATGCATAACCATGCAGAACAATGCAAAGCAAAGCAACGTAAAGCAACGCAAAGCAATGCGAAGCAGGCGGCGGCGACATGGTGGCCAGAGCGGCGCGCATGACAAGGCGACGGGCGGCGACGAGGCGGCGACGGCGTCCACGTGGCCGCCAAACCGACGACACGGCCCAGACGATAGGCGGCGACGGGGCGGCGACGGCGGCCACATAGCCGCCAGACCGAAGGACACGCCCCAGTTCATAAAAACCACAGCTGCAAACCCGAAGTGCAAGCACTGTTTGGGGAATCTGTCGGCCCAACCCTTCGGCGTGTGTAGAACACTCTCGTCGTCTTCGTCGTCGTCGCCAGTCCTGCAGACATTGAGGTACGAAAAATAAGGAAGGTCGCAATGACATCGATTCCCTTCCTTTCTTCCCTTCTTTGACTGGGGGGGGGTCGGAGGGGGATACAAACGGATACGGGGTTTGGGTAACCCTATGCCCCCGATAATCACAGGGTGGGGGTGATAAGATTCGGGGTTATGGCGGGATACTTATCCAAATACGTTTGCCCCATGCGGGTCCGAGCTCAAACCGTTCTAATTGGTCCGTTGCCCTCCCCCCATTATTTTTTTTTCAAATGGCTTGCCCTACAGGACTCCTAGCTCAAACGCTACTAAATTCTCCGTTGTATGCCTGCTTGCTTGCTGGCTTGCTTGCACGCTTGCTGAGTTGCGAATTTTAAAAATGTTTGATTCCTCTGATCCCTTGATCTGAGCCGTATAATCGATTTGGAATCAACGCTGGCTGATATCCTATGCCCCCCATAATTTCCAACTTCCTATGGCTATGTCTATGTCTATGCCTCTCCCCTAACAGCTGTGCCTACGCCTATGCCTATGCATGCCTATGCCTGCTTGCTTGCTTGCTTGCACGCTTGCTTGCTTGTTTGCTTGCGCGCTTGATTGCTGAGTTGCGGCTTCCAAGCATGCTTGATTCCTCTGACTCCTTGATTCGAATCGTCTTATATGTTTGGAGTCAACGCTGGCTGTTACAAACTTTTCCTGGCAAGTCGCAAAATAAAAAAAGAGGAGCAAAAGGGGGAAGAGCGAACGGAATCTTTCGGAGTGTACGAACGCACGGGATGTCTCATGGTATAACGATACCCTGCTCGCTCAGGCGGGGCCTCCCTGGATGGGGTGGGACGAGCAGAAATCCTGAGAAACACCATGGCACAACGATAACGTGCTTGCTCAGGCGGAGCTTCTCTTGAGGGGTGGGAGGAATGGGGATCCTGAGAAACACTATGGTGTAGCGAAGATAGGATCTACGGTGCATACGTCCCCTGGCGATAATGAAATTCGAAAGAGCGCGTTCAGCGGTCGCTTGGAGGTGGGTGGGGGGTTTGGAACCGGACCCCCCCCCTTGTGGATGGAAAGGGGCGGGGTTCAAAACCGCCCCCCCCCCCCGTCCTCCCATGACGGAGGTGGGGGGGGTTCGACCCTCCCCCCCCTTCCTCCCCTACTTCTCCTCTCCCTCTCCTCGGGCCGGCGCCTGCGTCGGCGGCGGCTGGCGGGGCGGCGGGGACGACGATTTCATTTTCTGGGCCGGCGCCGGCGCCTGCGGCGACGGGAGGCGGCGGCAGGGAACGTCGACGAGCACGACGGTGGTGGTGGTGGTGGTGGTGGTGGGCTGTGGTGGTGGTGGTGGTGGTGGTGGTGGTGGTGGCTGTGGTGGTGGTTGTGGTGGTGGTGGTGGTGCGATGGTTTGTTGTGGTGGTCGTGGTTGCGGTGGTTCGTTGTGGTGGTGGTGGTGGTGGTAGTGGTGGTTTGGTGGTGGTGTGGTGGTGGTTTGTGGTGGTGGTGGTGGGCTGTGGTGGGCTGTGGGGGTGGTGGTGGTGGTGGTTTGGTGGTGGTGTGGTGGTTCGTGGTGGTGGTGGTGGGTTGTGGGTTGTGGTGGTGGCGGTGGTTTGTGGAGGTGGTGCTGAGGGTGGTGGTGGTGGTGGCGGTGGTGGTGGTGCTTTGGTGGTTTGTGGTCGTGGTGGTGGGTTGTACTGCTGGTAGTGGTGGTGGTTGTGGCGATGGTGGTGGTGTGGTAGATTGTGGTGGTGGTGGTGGTGGTAGTGGTGGTGGGTTTTTGTGGTGGTGGTGGTGATGGTGAGTGGTGGTGGCTATGGTGGCGGTGGTGGTGGCTATGGTGGTGGTGGTGGTTGTGTGGTGGGTTGTTGGTGGAGGTGGTGGTGGGTTGAGGCGGTGGTGGTGGTAGTAGTGGTGGTGGTGGTGGTAGTGGTGGTAATCGTCGCTGCGTCTTGCCGTCGCCGGCGCCATGGGGGGGGGGTTGAAACCCCTCCCCCCCTGCGCCAGGGAGGGGGGGAGGGGGTTTGAACACCCCCCCACCCTTGGGCTGCCTCTGGTCATCGTCGTCGCTGCGTCCCCGCCGTCGGCGCTGCTGGCAGCCGCCAGCGCCAGCGCCAGCGCTGGCGCCGAGGGGGGGGTGGGTTTGAACCCCCCCTCCCCCCTTGGGACGGGAGAGGGTTCGGGAGGGGGGGGTTTGGGGGGGAGGGGGGCCTCCTTGGTTTTGATCGACGGCGCCGAGTGTAGGGGGGGGGGCCCACCTCCCGGCGTCGAAACGCGCCACCGAATGTTCCAAGGCGTGCGCCCGTGAAACGCGCTAACGCGCTCGCTCTGAAGTTCGGCCCCGCCGCTCCCTATCGCTGACCAAAACTGTCTTGGACGGGGA
>CAUYUJ010020715.1:172174-178011 GCA_963575745.1 Prorocentrum cordatum
CCCCCCCCCCCCATCAGACCGCCCCCTCTTGGGGGTCCTACTGCTCTTCGGGCCCATCCGCCTTGCAGCTTGCCGCGCGAGGCCCGACCCGACCCCCGCGTCGCCCCCCGTCGCTCGGGAGCGGCCAATAGGGGGGTGTCCAAGAGGGGGGGGTGCAAATCAAGACCGGCGGCATGTGCGCGGCCCAGCGGGGAGGTCTGGGACGTAATGAAGTAAGAACAGGCGCCATTAAATCCGAAGAAAAATCATGGCCCGCGCCATGAAATCCACCCCCCCCTAATCATCACCCCCCTCTTTTCCGCTCCCGAGCCGCGCCTGATGCCCTCGCCTCCCAGATGCCCTCTCGCCCGGAACCCGCCCCGACTCCCGCCGCGACCCCCGCCGCGTCCGACGCACGCCCCCCCCGCCGCGTCCGACTCTCCCGCCTCGCGGCGCACTGCGGGGAGAGCCGCCGTTCGAAGAGGAGCCGCCCTCCATGCGTGAAGCTCTGTTGCGTGGGTTTTGTTCAACGACTGCGCGCTGCGCTGAGGCGAGAGCCACATCTTGAGACCAGCCTGCCGTCAGTCCGCGAAACTTCTGACACGCTTGAGGAGAATGTGCGCGGCGCTAAGGCGAGAACCACATTCTGACCACGACCCGCCCTCAATCCGTGAAACTCTTGCGATTTGTTTGCACGAATGTGCGCGGCGCTAAGACGAGGGCCACATTTAGAAAATCACCTACCCTCAACATGTGAAGCTGTTGCCAGTTTCTAGAGCTTCAGGGCCATGATTGGTGAGGATGTCTCAAGCGGAACGACTGGCCCGCCCTTTCCCAAAGCCTCGAGGTGCGAGAGATAATACTTATAAGGAAAAGGCATGGAGGAGGATGAGGAGGATGATGATGAGGAGGACGAGGAGGATGAGGACGGGGAGGGGGAGAGGGGGGGTAAGGAGGAGGAGGAGGAGGAGCAGCAGCAGCAGGAGGAGGAGAAGCAGGATGAGGAGAAAAAGGATGATGCTCATGAAGGAACAGGCGGAGATATGAGGAGAGAGCACGGAGGATGATGGAGGACGATGAGGGAGGAGGATCATTCGAGGAGGGGAAAGTCTTCCTACCTCCCTCCTCCTCCTCCCTCCTCCTACTCGTCTTCCTCGTTCCTCCTCGTACCTCGTCCTCCTTCCTTCCCCCTTCGCCCCCCTTCCACATCCCTCCTCCCTCCCTCCCTCATCCTCCTCCTCCCTCCTCCCCCCTCCCTCCCCCCATCCCCCCTCCTCCTCCTCCTCCTCCTCCTCCTCCTCCTCCTCCTCCTCCTCCTCCTCCACTTCTTGCTCCTCCTCGTCCTCTTCCTCCCTCTCCCTCCTCCTCGCCCCCCTCCCTCTCACGGAGCCTGACATCCGTAGAACATCTGTCCCCGAACCCTTACCAGGGTCCGCCCTGGCGAAGCTGCTACCCCGGATCGGTTCCGAAGGCCCCGGGGCCCCAAACGGGGCTCCTCCTGGAGGCCGAAGGCGGACAACAACTGATGCGAACCCCCGTCGGCGGGAGATGCGTGAGCGGGCCAGATTGGAGGATCCCATGACGAGGTGCTCAGAGATGCGGGAAGCCGGGGGAGGAACACATCAAAAGAGCCCCGGCCGCCGCCCTCCCCCCCACCAAGGTGACGTCACGATTCGTGCTGACCTCCGAAATTGGCTTGGCTCATCCCTGGACATTCTCGGACGGACGGGGCCGGCGCGAAACGTGACGCTGCCGCCCCCCCGCCCCCTCGGGAGCGGCAAAGAGGGGGGTGTCCAAGAGAGGGGGGTGCAAATCATGACCGGCGGCAGGTGCGCGGCCCAGCAGGGGCCAGGGACGAAATGAAACAAGAAGGGGCGCCATGAAATCTGGGGAAATCTCATGGCCCACGCCATGATATCCACCCCCCCTAGTCGTCGACCCCCTCTTTTCCGCCCCTGAATATTGGAGGATCCCATGACGAGGTGCTCAGAGATGCGGGAAGCCGGGGGAGGAACACATCAAAAGCGCGCCTTTGCTATGTTTCGCGATGGCGGTTACGAGCCCCGGCCGCCGCCCTCCCCCCCCACTAAGGTGGCGTCACGATTCGTGCTGACCTCCGAAATTGGCTTGGCTCATCCCTGGACCCAGAACCCCTCGAGTCATGAAAAAATCATGACGGGAGGTTTTTCGCAATTTTCGGCCTCTGGGGGCCCTCCCCGGGCCTCGGGAGCGTCAAAAAACAACTCAGGATGACAAACCGGTCCTGGGGAAGGGGTCGAGAACTCTGGGGTCGACGTAATGAAAAATTCATTACGTCGGGGGTCTGGGGACATTCTCGGACGGCGCCGGCGCGAAACGTGACGCTGCCGCCCCCCCCGCCCCCCTTCCCCGCCCCCACCGACCGCGGTCGCCCGGGAAAGCAAAACGTGAGGGGCGGGAGGGCCGAGGAAGGGCCCGGACCTCCGACGTCACAATTTTCCCCGACGACGACCCCCAGGGGTCTCGACCCATTCCCCGGGACCGCTTTTTTACCCCGAGTGGTTTTGTTGACGGTCCCGAAGGCCGGTATGGGCCCCCGAGGCAGAAAATAGCGAAACAAAACCTTCCGCCGCGATTTTTTCTTCACAGCGCGAGGGGGTCTGGGGGGGTTGGTCAGTTCGGGTCAGCGGAGGAGCCGGAGGAAGAGAAGGAAGAGGAGGAAGAGGAGGAGGAGGAGCAGGAGGAGCAGGAGGAGAAGGAGGAGGAGGGGAGGGGGGGGAGGAGGGGGAGGAGGAGGAGAGGAGGAGGAGGAGGAGGAGGAGGAGGAGGAGAGGAGGAGGAGAGGAGGAGGAGGAGGAAGCGGTGTCTTTTTTCGCAGCGAGGCGCCCCGAGAGGTCTCGGCCCCTTCCCCTATGGACTGGTGCGTCCTCCGGAGCTTGCCCCTGGCGTCGGCACAGGGGGGGGCCTGGCGTGCGAGAGCCGCTGGGAGCTGGCACCTGCTTGCACTCTTGGACGCCCGAGTTATCCGGGGCAACTCGGGTCCGGGGTAACTCGGGTTTGGGTTCCCGAAAAGCGAACCCGAGTTAACCCTGACCCGAGTTACCCCTGATGATTCGGGGCTCTGGACGCCCGAAATATACGGGGTAACTCGGGTCCGGGGTAAGTCGGGTTCGGATTCCCGAAAAACGAACCCGAGTTAGCCCTGACCCGAGTTACCCCTGATGACTCGGGGCTCTGACACTCTCCCGACTTCTGCGGCAACTCATGGGCGCCTCCCATACCATCTTGCTGGCTCTTGCAGGTCGACGCCACTTCGACGCCAGGTCGGCAAGGCCTCATGGACTACCAAAATGCTGATCGGCGCCCGGGCAATCCGAAGACGACGCTGCGCGGGTGCACGCGACTCCCATGACTTGCGACTGCACCCGTCGCGACTTTTTTACGGCGCGAGCACGTCGGGGCTCGGTCCTCGATCCCCCCACCCCACCCCCAGGAGCAGGGATGGATGCGGGGATGCAGGGACAGCACCTTGGTTGAGGCTGGGAAGTGAGGGCGCCAAAACGATTGGGACCGACCCGCGTAAGACCGCTCCTGAAACTTCAGCGGCCTTTCTGATGGGCACATTTCCCACCACAACTATCACATGTAGGACGGGGGAGAAGGGGGATGAGGAGGTCCTCCTTCTCGTCCTCCTCCTCCTCCTCCTTCTTTGGCCTTACTTCTGACGACCAGGGCCGCCAGCCTCTGCTCACGAGCGGGGGCTGAGGTCGGAGGGACGTAGCAGTGGGGTAGGGGCGGAGGTCGGGTTGGGAGGGCAATCGCTCACAGCACCTCCTGGACTACGAAGATCTTGGCATCCAGCTGAGCTCGTTCCCCCCCCCCCCTTGGGATAACCCCGCTCTACGAGCCCCGACGAGGGAGCATCCGAGAAAGCCCGCTGGACCGAGGAACACTCACATCTTGCCATCCCTCGGACGTCCACTCCGTGTGCATGTTTCGGCTTCGCGCGTATTGTTTCGCGAGATGATCCCACATGCTCCTGGATGCTCCTCGTGGAATAAAATGTACAATATCAGAGGCCTCCCAGATGGGGTCAGAGTAGATGGGGTCGGAATATCAAGCTGCATCACCGATACATCGCCGATACATCGCCGGGCCATCGACGATGCATGGGCGACGTCGTCGATGCGTCGGCGACGTCGGCGTGAAGAAAATCGGGCTCCACATCGAGCCGCATCGCCAATGCATCATCGATGCGGCGCGACTCTGACTAATGAACCCCATCTAGGGTTTGAACGCCCGAAATGGGTACGGAGGAAATGGGTGCGATGCCCAACAACAAATGACGTTGTACCTCTTGTTTCCGTGCCAATTTTGATCGCCCCGATAAAAGGCCTAGAAAAACATCCCCCCGGAGCAATGGGACGCCCAACATAGGTACGGAAAAACATGAGAATTACAATGCCCAACAACAAACGATGTCCATAACGGACAGCGGCCGCTGTTGGGTAGGCGGTCGTCAGCGAACCACTTCCGCGGCAGCGCGGGCAGCGAGCCCTGTTCAGCATGATCAGGCACTGTTGTTGGGCATCGTACCCATTCCTAGCGGAACGAGCAATGACACAACCATAACAACTCTGAGGTCTGCGCGGATTTTTCGGATCGGCGCTGGACTCCCCTCCCTGGCGCGCGGAGTGCGCCAGGGGCGGCGCCGGAGGCGGAGGCGCCGCCAGGGGGGCCCAGCGCCAATTCGAGAAATCTGCGCGGACCTCCGAAATGTTATGTTTACGTCATTGTTCGTTCCCCTTGTACGTCATTGTTAATTACGTTCGTCTTTTCCTTCCATGCGGCAGGTTCGCGTCGTGTCGACCCCGGCGTCAGTTCCTGACACCGCGGGGATCGTCCAGACGTCCCGGCATTCCTATAGGCCTACCGCGACATGTTCTTAGAACCCAGCAGTGTTCTAATAACAAAAACCGCTCTCTCAGAACATAAGCCCAATGTGTTAAAACAAGACAGTCCCAGCCAGGAATGTTCTAAGAACATTTCGTGGAAACCACACAAGGTTCTTAGAACATTGTTTGGTAGGCCTATAGGCGAGCCAGGACGCGTCGCCACTGCTTGACTTGAACGATCGGCCCCTTCTGGGTAGTCGAAGCCAATCTGGCGCCAATCTGGCAGGCCCAATCTGGCAAACGGGGGCAATCTGGCGAGGGAGCCAACGCGAATCCAGTCTGGTGAATAACCCAAATCATCCAGTTTGGCTGGGCCAGATTGGCCCTTGGGGCCCAATCCAATCTGACAGTCTGGCCTTCGACTACCCAGCCCTTCAAAAAAGGCTGGATCGTTCAAGGATGGGTCGACTCTGGGCCACAGACGGCCTTGGAGCTTACGCGCACGCGCTGGGGTCGCCGCCGCTCGAGACGAAGCGAACCTGCCATTGCACCGGCCTTGCAGACGTGCTGCAGCGGATTTCTGCGTGGATTTCTGCCCGAAACGGCGCGTGACAAACGATGTGAATTTCGCGTGGGTTTGTTTAGTCTTCATTCCTGGCCCCAAACAATTCGCACGAAATTCACCTCGAAATCCGGAGCGAAATTCTCCAAAACACTCCGGGCCCATCCGATCGTTTTCCGAGCGAAATCCGCTCTGTGATGTTGGCGCGATGAAACCTGCCGTATCCCTGTCGATCGCGCCGAGAGCAGGCAGGATGAGGCGCCGCGCGCCCGGCAATGCGCGGGGCCGCCTCCACCGTGGCGTAGGGGGCGGCGAAGGCCTCAGACCACTCCTCGCCAGCCTCTTGCGGGAAGGGGGAGGAGGAGGGGGATGGAGGAGGAGGAGAAGGAGGAGGAGCAGGAGGATGAGGATGAGGAGGAGGA
>CAUYUJ010020715.1:178111-195353 GCA_963575745.1 Prorocentrum cordatum
TGATGATGCTGGTGATGATGGCGATGCTGATCAGACTGATGATACTGATAATGATATTGATGGCGATTTAGATGATGTGTGTCATGATGATGCTGATGCTGATGCTGATGCTGGTGATGATGATGCTGGTGGTGATGGTGCTGATGATGAGTGCCATGATGATGCTGATGATAATGAGGATGAGTATTACTATATGATAATCAGTGCCATGATGATGATGGTGATGATGATGATGATGATGAGGATGATGATGATGATGATGATGATGATGATGGCGACAAGGATGAAGCTGATGAGGATGATGGTGCTATGTACGAAGACGGTGGACACACAATAGGGTACGAAGAAGGATGACGGAAGAAGAGAAGGGGTCGACTAATGATCAACAACAGCACGGAGTGGATCGTCATCGTTGAGGAGCAGTGGGAGGAAGTGAGGAGGATGAACTGCGAGTTAATGACGTCGAAGGGAGAATGTATTTTCGTATGAGGAGCAGAGGATAGCGAGCGTCATCAGCAACAGCAGAAGAGGTATAGGGGAATTGATCAGGAGACATGAAGAGGAGGGTATGCGCATTCCTTGGAAGGGGGAGAAGTGGTTGCCCATTGAGGTGGAGGAGGAGGCGGAGGAGGAAGAACAACCAACCCACAGCATACTGGCCCTGATACACCCTGGCCGCCCCGCGACCGCCGTGCGGCCTTGACCTTCTTGTCGGACGCCACTTCGTACTCCAACTGGTCCATGTCCTTGGCGCCAGCAGGGGGATGACTGCACCATTGGCGGGGATGCCGTCGTCGATATCTTCGTTGTCGTCATCCGTGGGTATAGGGGGTACATTTGGGGAGAGACAGAGCGGGAGGAGGCGACGACGCAGACGCACCACACACACATACATACACGTTGATCCGGCGCGATGAAGAGTCTAGTTAGGGGTAGAAGACTTTGGTGGGCTATGCTCAACATGACTAACTTCCATGTGGCACCGACGGGCGCACGAATATGAACACACACACACACACACTCGCACCAGCGATACAACCAAACGATCCCCTCAAGAAATCCACCCACGATTCGGAAGGAGCAAAATCGGAATCCAACGGGGAGTCAGCGCGAATCGCAAGCTACCTCGTTACACATTCGCCGCCACTCTTGCAGCGGGTGGTTTGTGTGCGTGTGATTCTTCCTGTGACGCCTATTTTGTTTGCCCCAGTGCCGCCTATTTGTCGCCTTCAGGAGTTTTCAGGACCGCTGCGCTGCTCCACAAGGGAGCGAATTCGCTTTGCGGGTGCCTCCTCAACGTGACACCGCTGGTTGGATTCACTGGCGCCTTCGGAAGAATGTGTGCGTGTGTGCGTGTGTGTGTGTGTGTGTGTTTGTGGGTGTGTGTGCTTGTGTGTATATGTGCGTGCGTGCGTGCGTGCGTGCGTGCGTGCGTGTGTGTCTGTGTGCGTATGTGCGCGTGTGGGTGGGTATGTCCACGTGCATCCGCGTTCTCCCGTTTTTTTTGCATGCGTCTGCTGTCATCCAGAAACCCCATCTTCAACGTCGGGCGGTCATTGAGCTAAGCGCGCCTCGCCTTACCATTCGCTGTGGTGCAATTGCCCAACCGCTGGATGAACACGTGTGTGCGTGTGTGCGGCTTGTGTGTGTGCGTGTGTGTGTGTGAATGTTTGTGAAGCAGTGTGTGTGTGTGTGTGCGCGTGTGTATGTGTGTTTTTCGCCGAACAGAACTTACGTTCACAGTTTTTGGGCCTGGCTAGCGGTCCGGAGGCTCTCGGGTCGCCGTCGCCGCCACGTCGTCGCCCCGTCGCCGTTCGTTGTCTGGGCCTGGCTGGCGGTCTGGCGGTTCCGTGGTCGCCGTCGCCGCCCCGTCGGCGCTTCGTTTCCGCCCGTCGTGTGGGCCTGGCTGACGGCCTCGCAATTCCGTGGTCACCGTCGCCGCCTCGTTGCCGGCTACATTGCGCACCATCTAGTGCACCACGTAGATCGCACGGCCTATATCGCACCACGCGGGCTGCACCACATCAGTTGTACCGCGTTGATTGCACCGCATAGAGTACGCATCACAAATTGCACCATCAAGGTAGCACCACATAGATAAATTGCGCAGGACAAATATTCACCAAAGCATTTATTACCCCAAAAACCGTGTTGAGATCTCCCCCCACCAGTTTTACCCGAACCCCCCTTTTCCGTATGACCAGCTGATTCTGACCCGTCGTCCATCCTGTAAATGATTTCGCACGATGCAAGGCCGGCCAATAACGCCCCCCTCATCCTCTGCAAAAAAAACGATGTTGCAAAACATTTGATCTGACAAATGGAACACGCGCGCGTCGTTGTGCGCATCCCCCGGTTTCGGAAGGATTTCAAAATCGACGGTCCTGACAAAATATGGTTTCGCAACCAGACTCTTCATCAAAAAAATGCGCTCGCGCTGTTGCGAGTACTCAAGAAAACCGCTATGTTCTCATCCGGTTCATACCATGCAACCAAAATTCTGTTTGCACGCGCATGTCGACATCGTTTAACGCCCATGCGCACGCGCTGTCGCAAACATCCCTTGCAACACAAGCGAAACGAAGTGCACGCGCGCGCGTCGTCGCGCGCGCATGCCGCAATCTTTCAAACAACGTATGTACCGTAAATGTTATTTAGTTTTACATATTTGTATGTATATATATATATATAACAAACCTGGGTTTGAATCAACAGCAAAACAAACCAACCAAACAAAACAACACGGCGCTCGCGCTGTTGCGAATACTCAAGACAACCATCGGTTTCCCACAATCTCCATCGAATTCGGCCAAACGGGCCTTTCCGCGCCGCATGTCGACATCATTCGGACGCCTTTACGCGCGAGCTGGGGTGGAGACGGGGGGTGGGGGCGGGCGCGGTCCGCGTCAAATGACGTTACGCGGGCGCGGGCCGCTCGCTCTCGTTGGCCGCGCGCGCGTTCCGTTTTTTTTTTGCCGGCTGTTATGTTTCAATTATTTGTTTGTTTGTTTTGTTGTTGTTGTTTATATATATATATATAACATGCACCGCCGACGCGAGGACGTCGTCATCGTTATCGGCGGGCGCGGTCATCATCGGCGCCGTGAGTGGCCTTGCCGTAGTCATCGCCACCATCGTCGTCATCATCGCTGCTCCCATCATCGTGTCAACCGTTGTCAGCGTCGCCATGATACCGCATGATACCGCGCCCGCCCAAGTCACCGACTCGCACTGAAGTGCCCGCTGGGAAGTGCCATGCGGTCAGCGCCACCGCGGCCACATCGGTCGCGCCAAACGAGTCGGCCGCTGCGCGCGCGAGCATGCGCGGGCTAGCGTGGCTGCAGAGACGCACCAACCACGCCGAGCAGTCATCGCAATCACCGCCGCATGGGTTCTGCAAACCAACTTGCGGGTGGGTGAATGGGATGTTTGCAAGAGCATGGGATTTGTCAATTCGTTTTGGCAGAAACCATTTACACCATATAGATAGCACCGCCTCCACTGCACCACATGGATTGCGATACGTACATTTATACACACATATAAATACGATGTCACACATTTTGCACCACGACGAATGCACCACATAGGTTGCGCACCATATAAGTTGCGTGCCCCGTTAATGACACCGTGCATACTGCCCAACATTGGTTGCGCCAAACAGATGGAATCGCAAGTATTGCTCCGCAAGTGGTGATCCACAAATATTGTGCAACATGTGTTGCACTACGCGGATGACACCACAACGATTGCTGCACGTAGATCGCTAGAAACTAACTGTTTGGGGCCCACGCTTGCTAACATTGCGTTCCCCGGTTTACCGGGCTTTCCTTGCACGGTGTATGCTGTTCTTCTCGCTCGTGCTCGCCTAGCGCAACCACTGTAATTCTTCTGCACGCAAGCCGCACTGCGTTGTCCAATCAACTGCTATGCTGGGTGGAATTAGCGCTTAGCGTGGCCTGTTTCAGCCGTTTGCTGAAATGACGTCACTCGGTCACCTCGCCTCGGGCTTAACGCAATTGCAAACTCGACGCACTTGGATCCTGGCTCGACGGCTTTTGGGCACCCATGTGGAGTCTTCCTTGGTCAATTGCTCGTCCCAAAAGATTGGGTCTGGCATGCCCCTGCTTCCTTTGAGCTGGCCTGTTCTCGCGCCCCTTCTTTGGCTCGAACCCGACTCCGCAACGCAGCTGCGTGCGTGGCCGCGATGCCAGAAAAGTGTGAATGCGCATCTGTTTTCGGTGATATGTGTATGTAAGTATGTACGCATGCACGCATGCATGCACGTATGTAAGTATGCATGTACGTCTGTCGGTCTGTCGGTCTGTCTGTCTATTGTTGTGCTTGTCTGTATGTCCTTAATCATGTATGTATGCATGACTGTTCACGTGTGTATGTATGTATGTATGTATATAGATACATATATATATGTATATATATACATGCATATATATATATGTATATATACATATATATAAAGGTACATACATATATATACATATGACAGAGGATGCCGGGCGGTCATTCATTGTCCCTGGGCGCGTGGCTGAAGTGGTTTCTGCGGAACGGATCGCTGCTGAGTTCAATTTTCAACTATTGTTGACCCCTCCCCATCTGTGCACACTGTTTGTAATTGAAGAGGCCCCTCGGGGCCCGCACTCTGTTTTTCATAAACAACAACCTTGCTCAAACTGTGTCTTCGGCCCCCAGTCTACAACCAAAACGGCTCCCGCCCCATATTTCCTCACTATGTATTCCGAAATCGCGCTTTCGCGCAGGATCTCCTCAACAGGCACGCAGAAACCGCGCTCTCGTACAGGATTTCTTCGCAAATGATTCAGACGCCGCGTCCTCGATTCTGGAATCACTCTCTGGCTTTGGCCTTTCTCGGGGATTACCTTGGAATCGCGCTATCGCTCGAAGACTTCCTCGCGATTCATGAAAGACTCGCGCTTCAGCAACCCGCCTTCTCGACCTGGCCGCTGGGCCCGCCTTCCCGACCCGCCCGCTAAGGTCTGCCCGCCCGATGTGCCCGTCTGGTCCTCCCACGTGTTTTCTGTTCCTAGCCACCTCCTGCCAAAGTCTCTCGCGTTCAATCCTTCTCCCTCCCCCTTTCCATCCGTCCTCTCTTCCCCTTTTTTCAGGGGGTGCGCTAAATGCGCGTGGCAGGCAAGGAAGGTGTACCCCCAAGGGGGTCCGATCGAAAACGAAGAAGGCGGGTACCGAGGGTTCGGGATATACGCGTTGACTGGCACGCGAGAAGATCGGAACGAACAGTCTTCAAATGATTGTTACGTTTATTGTTGAACTTTCACGACTGAAGACTACTTATTGTTGATCCCCCTTCCGGTGATAATTTGTCCAATTGAAGTGCTACCCCCGTGGCTCGCACCCCATTTTTGCCAGGGAAATTCACAAGGGTCAAACTGCGCCCCTGGCCCCCGGTTTGCAACAATAGCGGTTCCCGCCTAGACCTTCCTCAACATTTAGCCAGGACCCCCGCTCCCGCCCGAGACGGCCACGCACTTTACTTAGGAATCGAGCTTTCGCGTGGGACCTCTTTACCATTTACTTAGGAATCGCTCTCTCGGCGCTCTGGAGATGCGCTCTCGCTGGATACGCGCTCGCAACACATTCGAGAATCGCAATCTTGCGCTGGAGCTTACCGCTATTTGCTCAAACGCCGCGCTCTTGGCACCCAGGCGCCAAGGAGCCGCGCTCACACCTCGGACCCCCTCACACTTAGGAATCGGGGAATCGCTGCCCATCGTCGCCCCGTTGCAGCCGTTCGTGGCCCCCTCGCTGCCCTTCGTGGCCCCGCTGCAGCCCTTCGTGGCCCCCTCGCTGCCCTTCGTTTTGGACGCCCGACATGGGTACCGAAAGAATGGGCACTATGCCCAACGACAAATGTTGTCCCAAGCCAACAGCGGCCGCTGTTGGGCAGGCGACCTTCTGTCTCGAATGGACACAGGCTGCGGCGGCGCGGACAGCGAAACCTGTTCAAAATGAACAGGAATTGTTGTTTGGCATTTTACCCATTCTTTCGGTACCCATTTCGGGCGTCCAGAGCTGCCCTTCGTGGCCTCGTATATGCATGCCCTTCGCGGCCCCCGGTCGTGCGCGCCCGTCGCGGCCCCGCGCGCGTGCTCTTCGCGGCCCCGCCGTCGCCGCTCGCCGCCCCCATCGCTGCCTTTCGCGGCCCCGCTGCTGCCCTCAGTGGCCCCGTCGCCGCCAGCTGCGACCCGATGTGCGCTTACCCGTCGTGGCCCCCGCTCGTCCGCGCCCGTCGTGGCCCTAAATGCATGCCCTTCGTGGCCCCGCTGTCGCCCTTTGTGGCCCCCGCGCTGCCCGACGCGGCCCCGTTGCTATCCTCAGTGGCCCCGCCGTTGCTCGATGTAGCCCCGCATTATATGCCTTTCGTGGCCCCCGATGGTTCGCGCCCTTCGCGGCCCCGTGCGCATGCCCTTCGTGGCCCCGCTGTCGCCCTTCGTGGTCCCCTTGCTGCCCGTCGCGGCCCCCATCGCTGCCCCTAATGGCCACGCTGTCGCTGTCGCTGTCGCTCTCGCTTTCGCTCAGCGTCGTCGTCGTCGTCGTCGTCGTCGTCGTCGTCGTCATCGTCATCGTCGTCTTCGTCGTCGTCGTCGTCGTGGTCGGTCCCCTGTCCGTCCCTCCTGGGGCCGGGCTGCCGCTGGTCAACGCTGCCAGTGGCCAGGCCGACGGTCCGTGGCCGCCCCGCCGCTTGCTGGGGCCTGGCCTGCAAGGGAGAAATATATACCCCCGAGAGTGGGTACGATCGAAGACTAAGAGGGCGGGCATCGAGGGTTCGGAAAATATGCGATGAATGACATTCGAGCAAATAAGAGCGAACAGACTTCACATGATTGTTGTTGTTGTCGTCGTCCTCGCCCGCGACCCGCCCGCGACCCACCCGTGACCCACCCGTGACCCAGCCGGCGCCCCACCTGCGCCCCACCCACATTGATTTGACGTGAATTCGGCGGCTGCGGCGGGCTTCTTCGGAGCCTCGCAGACTGCCGATGACCTCGACGCCCCCCCCCACTCTTATCCGCAACTGCGGGGGCCATGGTAATACATATATGTGTGTGCTAGAACCATCGCGCGCGCTTCGCGCGCGCTCAAGTTCTAGCTAGGGTCATGATCATCGTCATCATTGTCATCCTCATCCCCGTCATATTCATCGTCATTGTCATCGTCATGGTCACCTTCACCATCACCATCACCATCACCATCACCATCACAACAATCATTGTTACCACCGTTATCATCAGCATCGTGATCACCATCGCCATCATAGTCATCGTACGTGTCAGTATCATCATCCGCATTATCAAGATATTGTTGGTCGTCGTCGGCGTCGTCGGCGGCATAGTCATCGTCATCGTCAGCATCATCATCATCAGCGTCATCGCCGTCATCATCCCCGGTAGACTGCAATCCCCTTATCCTTCTCCTCTTCCCGCTCTCCCTCTTCCCATCACCTTATACTCATCCTTTTCCTCGTCGGCGTCTCCCTGAAAGTGATCCGTATTCCTTCACCTCCTCCTCCTCCTCTTCTTCCTCCTCCTTCTCCTCCTCCGCCCTGTCTTCCCCGCTCTTCGGTGTGTCCTTCCTTGTGTTCCTTCACCTGCTTCGCTTCCTTCCTCCTCTCGAGCCCTCTTCATCCTGCGCTCCCCTTCCATCTCTGTCCTCAGCATCCCTCCTCGAGCCAGATAATCAGAGAACACGGTAATCTTACAAGAACAATGTCCCTCTTCCTCGTCCCCCTCCTCGTCCCCCTCTTCGCCTCCTGAAACTTTCCTCCCCCTCTCCTGCTCCTCCCCTCACCCCCCCTCTCTGCCCCCTCCTCCTCCTGCTCCTCCTCCTCCTCCTCTCCCTCCTCCTCCTCCTCCTCCTCCTCCTCCTCCTGCTCCTCCTCCTCCTCCTCGTCCTCCTCCTCTTCTCTCATCGCACCCAATACACGGGTGCCTACTGGAACGCGTGCCGGGAGCCTTTTTGGATGCATTGTGGCAGTCTCTGGAGCCTCTCCGGGTCTTCCTTTGGAGTCCTTTGGGGCCTTCGTTGGCCCGTCTGAGGGCCCATTTCGGCCGTTCTGGGTCCCTCTTGGCTCGTCGTGGGGAGCTCAGCCAGTCTTGGGGCCCTCCTGGGGCCCTCTCCGACCATGCAGGAATCCTCTGGTGGCCCCCTCGGGCTTCCTGGGGGCTCTCTTGGGCCGTATTGTAGCTCTTCTGTGCCGCTTGAAGCTCTCTTCAGCCCATCTTGGAACCCTCTTTGGGGCCTCTGGGGCCGTCTGGGGCCCATTTTGGTAACCAAACTGGACCGAACCCTGGTAATATTCTATCAAAGCCGGCGCCTGGCGCGGTCGCCGACGACAGGTGCGCCGCTGCCACCGCTGACGTTGTCGGCGTCGTCGGCGTCGTCGTCGTCGTCGTCGTGTCGTCGTCGTCGTCGTCGTCGTCGTCGTCGTCGTCGTCGTCGTCGTCGACGTCGTAGGTGTCGTCGTCGTCGTCGTCGTCGTCGTCGTCGTTTCGTTGCCGGGGGGGGGATTCTGGCGCGCCCGAGTGAGTTTCCTACGGAAGGGGGGGGGGGTCTGGACACCTCCGAATCACTTTCCCGGGGGTGGTTGGGAGGTTGGGGGGGCGCTAGTTCCTGGCCCCCCCTTCAACCAGTCTTGGGGAGGGGGGGCGCATGGGGAATGCCTGACCCCCCACCCCCTTTATCAAGCGGTTTCAGGCCAGCGGCGGTGGATCGCGCGCCCTCAGACAGCGCCCTGACCGCTCAGGCAGGTCCCAGGAGGAGCCCTGCATGGAGGGGGAGAAGGAGACAGAAGGATAGAGAGAGATGAGAGGAGAGGTTGCACATGTTACGGTCAGGTCGGGCATGTCCTCCAACAGGCGGATTTGGGACGAAACGCAAAAGCAGTCAAATAATACTCAAACTTTCTTTGATTGAACATCGCCCCAGACTTTTAATCCATACACACATATATATATATATATATATGTGTAAACATTTCTATATATATATACACATAGATATGGAAACATAAGTATATTTGAATATTCCTCCTGTGGAGGGGTATGCCCGACTTAATGTTACGGCCTTTTGGGCGTAGCTCGAACCGTCCGCCACCGAGCTTCGAGCTCGAGTGTATCCGAGCTCGAAACTCGGTGGCGGAGCTTGCCACAGGCAGCCGGATGATTCGGGGGGGGGGGCCTCGAGCGCAGCATGCGCTCATTTGCTTGACCGCGTTCCTATGTCGCTTGCCCTCCCAGCCGAAAGCAAGGCCCTAACCACATTCGAGGATGCCGAGGTCCATGGCGTGCTCCCCCGCCCTCCATACCCTCCCCTCTCCCAGGCAGCCTCCCTCCCAACTGCTGCAGCATAGCTGCCATCATTCCAAAACAACTGGATTGCAAGGAGAGTAAATAATATATAAAGAGATACGTGGAAGAGTTTGATGCAGTGCTGGGTCACGACGTGCAATCTGAGACAACATCTTCGTCGCCACCCTGTGGTGCCACCATCATGCGGAAACATCGGTGACCATCCTGCGCTGCGTGCAGGCGGGTCTTTACGAGCCAGCAAGTAGAGAGCAGAATGCGTAGTAAAGGACGGATCGCAATGCTTGTGGCCGCAACTTAAGCCGCTTCATTGGATATGGATCTGGACGAGCCCCGCCCAGAACATACTTTTGATATGTGACCACTTCTTGGCAGATGCAAGATGACGAGCACAAGGCTGTGCAGCCGCATAGCTGGCATTCGTACGGTGGAAATCGACGGGCGTGAAGGCGCTTCGGGACGCATCTTTTCGAGCTCCGCCCCGAACATTACGTGCCCAGGGTCTGTGTACAAGTACTGGCTGCAGCCATGCACAAAAAGGTTCAGATGTGGCTGCGCGCCGAGTTGCCACGTCAAGCCTATCGCCACTGCATCCTGTCAAGGGAGGCACGGGTCAGGACGGAGAGGCGCGCTTAGGCGCCACGTCCGGACTCTCGCCACTGTATCCACTCCCGAGAAGCATGCTACGACACACCTTCCCCACTAGCTAGCCCATTCTCCGGCCTCCTGAGAACTCCCATCCTCTCCTCCCTTTCAAGGTCCGAGGCAAGGATCCATAGGTACTCACCGCCCGGGAGCCGATCTTCCTTGACCACAGAAGGCGATGGCTCTCCTGGAGGGTATCCTGGAAGCCTCCAGGAGGGCACCCTGGAATGGACCTGGCACTTCCCCTGAAGGGCTAGCCCGACCGTGCCACCGGCTGTCAGCGTCCCCCCCGAGCTAGCCCTGGAGGGTGCGAATAGATTCATGCCCCCTGGGGACGAAATATATCAAATCCCACCGCCCACTGGGATCCTAGGAGATCGGTCCCCCAGGAGGTGGGTATGTATAAGTCCTTACCTCGCACGAGGAAGGTGGGGCCACTCCTCTTGGGGTCGCAAAGGTCGCAATAAAAGCCTCCCAGAGCTCCCCTCACTGGCGTACTCTATACAATTCCGGAGGCCCCAAACATGGATAGAGGAACAAGAAACTACGGAAACATACTCTTTTGACGGTCAGCATAGAGCTTTTGAATCTGCGCTGAACACCCCCTCCCTGGCGCGCGGCGACGCCAAAGGCGCGTTCCAGGTGGGCCCAGCGCCGATCCGAGAAATCCACGCACTGTCGAAAGTTTATGTTTTTCTCCTTGGAATCCAAAAGCCTCGATCCCCCTCGTCCCCTCCCCTCCCTCGTCGTCCCCTCGTCCCCTCCCCTCCCTCGTCCCCTCGCCCCCTCCCTTCCCCTCCCCATCGTCCCCTCCCCTCCCCTCGTCCCCTCCCCCCGCCCCCCCCCACCCTCGGAATCCTCGATCCTCCTCGCCCTCTCTCCTCCCCCACCGCGCGCCTCCCGCGACGCTCGGGGCGGACGGCGAGGGGCGCTCGAGCACGCGGGGGCCGCTGGCGAGTGGACTGCACGCGGCTGCCCTCCTCGGAGCCCTCCGTCCCCCGGAGCGGCCGTTCCCCGAGGAGGGCCCGGGCGGTGGGGCCGAAAGGAGCTGCATCCAAGACGGTCGGACCCTAAGCTCAAGTCGGGCGTGTCCCCCTTCCAGGGGGATTTTGGAAGACAGAAAATAATCAAGAATACCATAAAATATGCAAAAATGGTTTAAACAAAATAGTCCCCAGGCTATTTCCCTACCTAGGCTCTGCCTAGAAGGGTTCTTACTCTCTGTCTTAAAGGGGCCGGGCAGTGGGGCTCGTCCCGGGCGGTTCCCCCGGTATCCGCCCCGCGGTTCCCCCAGTTGCGCCCCCTGGGTTCACCCAGCTTAGCTTAGCTTAGCTTAGCTCATATTAGCTTAGCTTAGCTTAGCTTTGCCTAGCCTAGCATAACTTAACTTGTCTTAGCTTAGCTTAGCTTGGCTTAGCTTAGCTCAGCTTAGCCTCTCCTAGCTTAGCATAGCTTAGCTTACCTGAGCTTAGCGCAGCATAGCGCAGCGCAACATTAACATACCATATCATAGCATATCATAGCCAAGCATAACATGTCATATCATACCATAGCTCATCATACAAGGCATTGCACAGCATAGCATAGCACAGCATATCATAGCATGTCATAGCATAGTATAGCATTGCTTAGCATATAATAGCGCATCATATCATAGCATACAACAGCATAGCATAGCATAGCACAGCACAGCATAGTATAGCATCGCATATCATAGCATAGGATAGCCTATCATATCATAGCATATCATAGCATATCATAGCATATCGCAGTATAGCATAGCATAGCATAGCATAGCATAGCATAGCATAGCATGGCGCAACATAACACATCATAGCACAGCCTAGCATAACACAGCGCAGCCGAGCGTACCCTAGCATAGCATAGCATAGCGCAGCATAGCAAAGCATAGCATAGCATAGCGCAGCATAGCATAACATAGCATAGCAGCAACGCAAAGGCAAACCAACAGCAGCAACAGCAAAGCAAAACACACGCAACGCAAAGCCGGACCTGCAGTGCTGCACAGCCTGCAGCTCTTGCAGGAGCCGCGAGCAGTGCTGAACTGCGACGATGAGGAGAAAGAGGAGGACGGCGTTTACCGTTACTACTAATATTGCTCTCCTAGGGGCTCCAACTCCTAGGTAGGGTCGCTCTGGGATAATTTTGGACTATTTTTGAATATTCCTCCTGTAGAGGGACAGGCCCGACTTAACCCGAAGCCAGAAGAACATCCCTCAAAAGAACTCGGGCTGGGCGTCCGGGGGGTATGGCAAAGGGGCGGGTTGAGAATCGGCCCACGTAGCTGCTTTTCCCAGCGCCTCCCGGCGCCGGAGGCGGCCATGTATCGAGGCATGGGCCCGGCGGCGGGGCCAAAACCAGCTGCATGCAGCAGAGTTCGTACCCCCCCCCTTTCCCTATCCCCCCCTTTCGTCCGGCCCGGAGAACATGAGGCCCTCCGCCGGCCGAAGCACACAGAACATCCAAAGGGTAGCCTCCCCCAGGATGCGCAAGAACATCCACCAAGCACGAAGAGCACGAGGGTGCCCTTTCCGAACCGACCTCGATCTTGCACCTCGGTCCGGCTGCAGTTTCGACCAACCCCCCCCCCCCCCCCCCCCCCCCCCCCCCCCCCCCCCCCCCCCCCCCCCACCCCCCCCCCCCCCCCCCCCCCCCCCCCCCCCCCCCCCCCCGGGACACCATATAGCTTTAGGTCAGGCAGGTCCCCCTACAGGCCGACCTTGGGCGACAAATCCAGACATAGCCAAAACATGCTCAAACATCGTCCACGAATCATCGAACATCGTCCCCAGACTATGTTTGGACTATTCTTGAAAATATCCCCCCTGTGGAGGGACAGGCCCGAGTTGACCCTAGCTGCGTGGGCATAGATTTCGGAGGCTCGCGCCGGCTGCCGTGGCCGGCGGTGGGGTCCCCCGGCGCCGCCGCCGAGAAGTGTGGGGAGGGATGCCCAGCGCCGACCTGGACAGTCTGCGTGGACCTCGAGAAATCTACACCCTGCGAAATGTTTAGGAAATCATGGGTTAGGAAATTCATAGTCTCAGAATTCTGATAAAAACCTTAAATTTCTATTACAAGTTTAGGATTTGCATTGAAACAGTAAGAATCATCGAGACTCTGGCCGAAACCTTACGTTTTCTTAAGCATCGCCTAGGGTGTAGACGTTCTGACAGGCAAGGCTAACTGCAAAGGACACCCGTGAGGACACACGTCTCTTCCAAGGGCAACTGGGGCCCCAGGCATACGGAGGACACAGCACGACATGGACAGGACACAGGTTGGAGGCCTGGATATGGGCACCAACACCAATACGGGGGTTGCCGCCACCGGGGGAAGCTGATCCTAGATTTTGATGCTGGTGGTAACCTTTCGGCCACCTAGGAAACCCACATATTACAACCATCACTGAGACCGGGAGCATCCTCCCTCGGTGGAGGCACACCTCCGATATTGGTGTTGGTGTCAACCTCTAGGCTTCCGAACATGGTGACTCTGGCCTTTACAAGGCCAGCCATGGGGGCCTCCAATACCACCTTGTTCGCTCTTGCGAGTCGACGATAATCGAAGATCGTCGACACAAACGCGACGTCAATCGGCGCTGAATCGGCGCTATCTTACCGATTAACATACGCTAATGGACGGCAGTCGACGACAACGACGGAACGCAAAGGGTTCACAGGGCTCCCAAGACTTGCTGCCCAAGGGGGAGGGGGTGCACGAGCAGACGAGCGTACCCAATCACGTCGAGCCTTCTGTTCCTTGCCATCGCTTGGACAGTCGTTCCCCCGTGCATTCTTCGGTTTCGTGTTTCTTTTCTCTCGCGAGAGGATCCAGGGTGCT
This sequence comes from Prorocentrum cordatum, assembly GCA_963575745.1. NCBI lineage: Eukaryota > Dinophyceae > Prorocentrales > Prorocentraceae > Prorocentrum > Prorocentrum cordatum. The sequence continues at coordinate 191,980 of CAUYUJ010020715.1, forward strand.
TCTCGATGCTCCCAAGATTTGCTACCGAACTGTTCTGACCCCGCCCCAGACGCCGGGCACCCCGAATTATCGCGGCGTGGGGCGCGCTCCGACCTCTCTTCTGTGGCAACTGGCAACTCATGGGAGCCTCCAACACCACCTTGTTGGCTCTAGCAAATCGGCGCTGATCGACGCTGAATCGACTTTCGCCGACGCTAGTCGAAGCTAATCGAGCCTAAATCGGCGCCATCTCATCGAGCACCAGGCGCTGAACGACGCTAGTGTACTCTGAAGACAGAATTACGAGGGTCACAGGGATCCCATGATTTGCTAGCGAATCCCTCGACCCCTCTCCCTGGGTCAGCAGTTCGTCCAGAGCCGCCCTCCGACGTCCCCCGAGCCGCCCGAGAGACCTGGAGGGGAAGGACAAGCGGGCACAAGGACCGCCGAGGAGGATGCGGGCGCTGAGGAACGGGAAAGGGAAGAGGAGGAGGAGGAGGAGGAGGAGGAGGAGGAGGAGGAGGAGGAGGAGGTTAGAACGCCACGTGCGGACGCATAAGGTCTGGGCAACGCAAAAAAGGAGGAGGAGGACGAGGAAGAGGAGGAGGAGGAGGAGGAGGAGGAGGAGGAGGAGGAGGAAGAGGAGGAGGAGGAGGAGGAGGAAGCGGAGGAGGAAGAGGAGGAGGAGGAGGAGGAGGAGGAGGAGGAGGAGGCGGAGGCGGAGGCCCGCCCTCCCCACGTGCGCGTGCTTCCCCCCCGCCTCCCCCCGGGGTGCAGACCCGCGCCCTTGGTCAACCGCCCCCGAGGGCAGCCCCGGTCACAGGCCGACAGGTCCCCGACCGCCTCGCCGCGGGCCTCTTGGGGACTCTCGAAGGCCTCCAGGGGTGCCTGTTGAAGCCACCTCGGGGTTTCTTGGAGCTTCTTGGTCGCTTTCGGGTGCATGTTGGACGCACGGGGGGCAGCATTTGGAGAAAAGGCTCTCGAGATCCTTCGGTTTCTCTTATTGGGCCCTCCACTGACCCCGAGGGGTTCTGATCTGAGCATTTTCTTGGGGTGGAGGGCTCAGGGTGAAGTCCACATGGGCTCTTGCACCTCGAGAACCAATCCGTCCTGCGATTCACCCTCTGCAGACGCAAGCCTCGGAAATCAATCGAAGCGGCATTTCAGACTTCGCCCCATGCCCTCCACCCAAAGAAAATGCTCGGACAATGGAGGGGACGACAACGGGTACCACGACCGAGACTGAATGCAGAAACGTCGTGTCGATCTTGGACCATCCTGGCGGGGCGGCGACGGCCGACCTGGACCATGACCACGATCGGCATCGACGAGACCCCGCGACATCCTGGTCACGGTCCCCGCGTTTCTTCTCTCGGAAACCGGGCCCAGGAGGCCACACATGGCGACACACTGGCCACGTCTGCTCTTTAGAGGCGCCAGATGTCTAGCCTCCGTGGCAACAGTTGGGACTCCGGCGGCCGTTCGGGACCACCTGGGCACGCCCAGAAGGCCTTCGGCGAGTCGCAGCTGCTGGCGAGCATCTAGAAGCTGCAAAATCGCCGAGAAGCGAAGCTGCAAAATCGCCCAGAAGCGAAGAACACGTCCTGGCCCTCTCCTCCGATCCAGCACGCCCTCGGTGAGTCGCAGCTGCTGGAGAGCACCCCCGATGCTGTAACATCGCCGAGAGAGGAAGAGGATGTCCCCGCCATCTCCTCCGATGTTGCATGCTTGCGCCATGACTAGAGGCCTCCTAGATGGGGTCGGAGTAGATGGGGTCGGAGGATCGCGCCGAATCCCCGATACATCGGCAATACGTCGGCGACGCATCAGCGATGCATCGGCGATGCAACGGCGATGCGTCGTCGACTTCGGCGATGCATCGGCGACGTTGACGTGAAGCAAAGCGGGCTGCACATCGAGCCGCATCGGTGATGCATCGGCGATGCGGCGCGGTCCTCCGACCCCATCTAGGAGGCCTAGAATGACGCCTGCCCCGAAGATCTCGGCCTCTTCCCTGAGGCCGGCGTTCCATCCTCGGTCCACTGTGAAGCTCCCGGGGGCCTGGGAGACGGTCTCCCAAGGCAGAAACACACCAAACACTGCCCGCGAGCCTGTCGCAACGCCCAGGGTCTGAGCGGGTCTGCGAGGGCCCCCCTCGTGCGGTCCGGCTTTGGTCCGAAAAACTGGGCAGCCCAGAATCGAATCGAGAAGTCGGATCGGCGATCGAAATGAATCGGAGCGGTGGATATCGGCAGCCGAGTCGGGAGAAGTCGAATCGGCGAAAATCGGCAAGCTAGTAGGCCTCCACTGAGAAATCGGAATCCAAATCGGAATCCGAAATCGAATCGATTCGGAAGCCATCGAAATCGAATCGAACCGAATCGGAGGAGTCGAAATGAGCCCTGGGGGAGGCGTGCGGGGAGAGGAATATTCGTCCACCAATACTCTGCTGACGTTCTAAATGACGTTCGGGCAAGCCCACCTCGCCGTGGCTCGATGCGCCTGGCCAGAGCGCAGACGAGCTCACACAAAGTTCAGAACAGGGCGGCTACGGCAAGTTCGTGTCGTGATGACCCCAACGTTGGTATCTGACACCGCGTGGATCATTCAACCTTGAACGATCGGCGGCTTTTCGATCGCCCGATCTTTCTATGCAGGCCGATTCTGGGCCACTGGCGGGGTTCAACCTTGGGAAGGCCCGCGGCGGGGTCGCCACCCTTCGACACGACGCGAACCTACCGTAAGAAATGAGCCCTGAATAGAGGAAGAAAAAACGCCGTAAACATGAACTTGTTGCGCTCCAAGCGGATTGCTGGGATCCGCGCTGGCCCCCCCGTCCCTGGCGCGAGGAGCGCGCCAGGGGCGGCGCCGGAGGCGCCGCCAGCGGGCCCAGGCGCGGATCCAAGAAATCCGCGCGGAGCGCCAACCGTTTACACCCTGCGAAATGCTTAAGAAATGACTGGACAGCTCGCCCCTTGGCCCCCCGCCAGCCCCAAGCCAAGGGGCGAGCATATATACGGGCGCAGCACCGCGCTGGATGCGTAGCCGTCGGCTGGGCCAACCAAGCGAATGACGCATCGCGTGGCGGCTGGATGCCCGCGCCGAGCACAGCTCTTCTCGGCTCCTCCCTCCTCCTCCTCCTCCTCCTCCTCCTCTTCCTCCTCCTCCTCCTCCTCCTCTTCCTCCTCCTCCTCCTCCTCCTCCTCCTCCTCCTCCTCCTCCTCCCTTCTGCTGCCTCCTCATCCCGTCCGCGTGCTCCGCCTTCTTCCTCCTCGTCGTCCTCTCGGCTTTTTGCGTACAGGCATGATGCCCAAGATGTGGCAGGAAGTGCGATGCGTTCCCGAGTGGAAAAGCGAGCTTGAGCGCGCGTGCGGCTGCGGGCAGGCTGCGGCTGC
>CAUYUJ010020715.1:195453-222953 GCA_963575745.1 Prorocentrum cordatum
TAAACCTGCCACCCGAGGATATCCTCACCCGCTGGCTTAAACCTGCCACCGAAATATCCTCACCCGCTGGCTTAAAACTGCCACCCAAATATTCTCACCCGCTGGCTTAAAACTGCCACCCAAATATCCTCACCCGCTGGCTTAAAACTGCCACCCGAGATATCCTCACCCGTTTGCTTAAAACTGCCACCCGAAATATCCTCACCCGCTGGCCTAAAACTGCCACCCGAGATATCCTCACCCGCTGGCTTAAACCTGCCACCCGAAATATCATCACCCGCTGGCTTAAAACTGCCACCGAAATATCCTCACCCGAGATATCCTCACCCGCTGGCTTATAACTGCCACCGAAATATGCTCACCCGCTGGCGCTTAAAACTGCCACCGAAATATCCTCACCCGCTGGCTTAAAACTGCGACCCGACATATCCTCACCCGCTGGATAAAAACTGCCACCGAAATATCCGCACCCGCTGGCTTAAAACTGCCACCGAAATATCCTCACCCGCTGGCTTAAAACTGCCACCCGAGATATCCTCACCCGCTGGCTTAAAACTGCCACCCGAAATATCCTCACCCGCTGGCTTAAACCTGCCACCCGAGATATCCTCACCCGCTGGCTTAAACCTGCCACCCGAAATATCCTCACCCGAGATATCCTCACCCGCTGGCTTAAAACTGCCACCGAAATATCCTCACCCGCTGGCGCTTAAAACTGCCACCCGAGATATCCTCACCCGCTGGCTTAAAACTGCCACCCGAGATATCCTCTCCCGCTGGCTTAAAACTGCCACCCGAGATATCCTCACCCGCTGGCTTAAAACTGCCACCCGACATATCCTCACCCGCTGGCTTAAACCTGCCACCCGAGATATCCTCACCCGCTGGCTTAAACCTGCCACCCGAGATATCCTCACCCGCTGGCTTAAACCTGCCACCCGAAATATCCTCACCCGAGATATCCTCACCCGCTGGCTTAAAACTGCCACCGAAATATCCTCACCCGCTGGCGCTTAAAACTGCCACCCGAGAGATCCTCACCCGCTGGCTTAAAACTGCCACCCGAGATATCCTCACCCGCTGGCTTAAAACTGCCACCCGAAATATCCTCACCCGCTGGCTTAAAACTGCCACCCGAAATATCCTCACCCGCGGAAATAAAACTGCCATCTAACGGCCTGGTGGTTCAGTTCAGTCTGTCAGTGTCTACCTCGCGAGAATCAAATTACGGGCTGCGCCCGTAAATCATGGGTTCAGAAATTCATAGTCTCAGAATTGGAATAAGAACCCAAAACTTCTCTCAAAATCTTGGGATGTACACGGAAGCGTTGAGAGTAATCGAGACTCCGGCCGAAAACTTGGGTTTTCTTTAGCATCGCCTGGAGTGTATGTTCATGTGGTCCTTTCTTCTTCGAAGGGTGGGCCCAAGCGCGGATCCAAGAAATCCGCGCGGAGCGCCAACCGTTCACGGCAAATTCGCGTCGTGTCGACCCCGGCGTTGGTTCCTGACACCGCGGGGGTCGTTCAAACTTGAGTGATCGGACGTTCCGTGAACGCCAGATCGTTCAACGACGGGCCGATTCTGGGCCACGGGCGGCCTTCAACCTGAAACGCACGCGGCGGGGTCGCCGCTGGTCGGCACGACGAAAACCTGCCGTATGTTCATGTGGTCCTTTCTTCTCCGAAGGGCGGCGGCGCGCCAAAAGAGGGCGGCCGCGCGCGCCGCTTCGAAGAAGAAAGGACCACATGAACATACACTCCAGGCGATGCTAAAGAAAACCCAAGTTTTCGGCCAGGGTCTCGATTCTTCTCAACGTTTCAGTGTAACTCCCAAGATTTTGAGAGACATGCTGGGTCTTTCTTCGAATTCTGAGACTATGACTTCCTCAACCCATGATTTCTTAGGCATGTCGCAGGGTGTATGCTCACGTGGTCCTTTCTCCTTCGAAGCGTCGGCGGCGCTCCAAAGATCGGCGACTCCGAAGGGTGTGGTTTGCAAAGGGTGTGGTTTGCAACCGGCACCCTGCGGGGCACCCTGGGGGGCGGGCGAGGACCTCGACAGAGCTCTCCGCCGCGCTCCGAGGAGGCCCAACGACGCCGGCGCAACCACACCCTTTGTAGTCGCCGAAAAGAGGGCGGCCGCGCGCCGCTCCCCCTCCTCCTCCTCCTCCTCCTCCTCCTCCTCCTCCTCCTCCTCCTCCTCCTCCTCTCCTCCTCCTCCTCCTCCTCCTCCTCCTCCCCTCCCCTCCCCCTCCCCCTCCCTCCTCCTCCTCCTCCTCCTCCTCATGCTCCTGTGGTCCTTTCTCCTTCGAAGCGTCGGCGGCGCTCCAAAGAGAGGGCGGCCGCGCGCGCCGCGCGGGTGGCGGGCGCGGGCCGGGCCGAGGGCCCCCGCGGCCGCGCGCCTTCCGGAGGGCAGGCGCCGGGGGCGAGAGCGGGCGGCGGCCCCTCGGCGGCCGCGCGCTCCTGGCCTCTTGGTTAATCCCCGAGCGGGGAGGGACAGTGAGAGAGCGAAAGAGAGAGAGAGAGAGAGAGAGCGACGAGGGCTTCTGAGAGGGACAGTGAGAGAGCGAAAGAGAGCATCCGAGGCGCCAGGGAGGGGGCCCAGAGACCATAACACATCGGGACAGGAGGAGGACGAGGATATGTATGTCATTACTTGTGCCCCGAACCAGGCGAGGCAGGATGGGCCTTCCTCATGGGGGCATCCTCACATCCTCCTGGGCTCCCATCCCTGGCGCGCGAACGCAGAACCCCGTAAACCAGGACACGCTCGATCAGGACATCCAGCATCCCCCGAAACCCATTTCTTTTTCCAGACGGCGCCACGAAACAACAAACACTGCATGGCAACGCTCCCATAACACATCGGGACAGAGGCCCTGAAAGCCTGCCCCCCCTCCCCGCTCTAGACCCCTGTACGGCAGGTTCGTGTCGTGCCGACCCCAGCGTTGGTTTTTGACACCGCAGGGATCGTTCAACCTTGAACGATCGGCCGCTGCCGCAACGTCCGATCGTTCAACATCGATCGATTCTGGGTCGCCGGCGGCGTTCAACCTTGAACGTCCGCGCTGGGGTCGCCGCTGGTCGACACGACGCAAACCTACCGTAGACCAGGACGACGACCCGAACCCAGCAGTGCAGCACGCAGAACACTGCACTGGACACCCCGAATCCGACTCTGCAGGAAAGGGCGTCGGTTCCCCGACCTGCCAATGTTGGGCGGCGAGCGAGGGGGACAGTGAGAGAACGAGGAGGGAGGAGAGAGCGGGGAGGAGGAGGAGAGAGGGACAGTGAGAGAGCGAGGAGGAGGGACAGTGAGAGAGCGAAAGAGAGCATCCAAGGCGCCAGGGAGGGGGCCCAGAGACGATCACGTGTATGTTGTTTGGATTCTCCACTGTTGCTGCTCTGCTCATTCCTGAAGGAGGAGGGGCGGGCCTTCTGAGAAGGCTCGGAAGTCCCCCGGCCTTCTGAGAAATTTCCAAAAAAAAAGCCTTCCCCGACTTGCCAATGCTGGGCGGCGAGCGAGGGGGGACGCGAGAAGGCTCGGAAGTCCCCCGGCCTTCTGAGAAATTTCCAAAGCCTTCCCCGACTCGCCAATGTTGGGCGGCGAGCGAGGGGGGACGTGAGAAGGGGCGGGCCTTCTAAGAAGGCTCGGAAGTCCCCCGGCCTTCTGAGAAATTCCCAAGGCCTTCCCCGACTTGCCAAGGTTGGGCGGCGAGCGAGGGGGGACGTGAGAAGGGGCGGGCCTGCTAAGAAGGCTCGGAAGTCCCCCGGCCTTCCGAGAAATTCCCAAAGCCTTCCCCGGAGACGCGAACCACTTCTCACAGGGCGCGAGGGCTTCCGAGAAGTCCCGCCGCCTTCTGAGAGGGCCGTCTCCTTCTCATCTCCCCTCCTCGCTGGCCGCTAGAATGTCCTGGTCAGTCCGTGTCCTGGACTCCGGGGGCCTGGCGGACCGCGCCAGGGGCGGCGCCTGAGGCGCCAGGGAGGGGGCCCAGAGACGATCACGTGTATGTTGTTTGGATTCTCCACTGTTGCTGCTCTGCTCATTCCTGAAGGGAAATCTGCCCGCCCGCCCCGCCTGTGAGGCTCCGCCCGCCCGACCTGCCCGTCGGGGCCCGCCCGTTCCCTCGCCTGGAAGCCCGCCCGCCCGCTTCAGTGCCCCGAGCGCCTGAGCCGCCCTCTAAGGTCCGCCTGCAGATGCTCCTGCTGCTCTGTCCTACAATGGGACCTCGGCCAGAAGAACATCCCTCAAAACCATGAGACCCGTCACCGGCCAAAAACACACAGAGCATCCAAGGGTATCCTCACCAGGATGCACACGAACATCCAACGAGCACGAATAGCACTGGAGGAGTGCCCTCCCCGAGACTACTTCCATCTTCTACCTCGGTCCAACGGATGCCAGCACTCAATCCCCGAGGAGAGAGGGACAGTGAGAGAGAGAGAGAGGGAGAGCGGGGAGGAGGAGGACGAGGATATGTATGTCATTACCTGTGCCCCGAACCAGGCGAGGCGGGATGGGCCACGAGAATGGGGTACGCTTCCCGAACCGACCTCGATCGTATACCCCGGTTGGACTGTACCCTTCCTGCTAAGTCTTTTTCGGGCGGGTGGTAAGAAGGGGTGAAGAAAAAAGGCCCGAAAAGGGCCCGGTGGGGCTCCTTTTGGATCGAAACGGGGCCCTGAAGGGCGCATTTAGGGCCCTTGTCTTCACCCCCATTTTGGCCACCACCCATTACCACCCGCCCGACTCTTGCCCCCTCCCTTTATACTTCCTCCTCCCTTCCTCGCTCTCTACCTTCTTCCGTTCTCTCTCCTCTTCCCATCTTAGGGGCCACGCCAACTGTACGTGGCAGGAGCATAACATAGATTCCCAAAGGGAGTACGATCGAAGACGAAAAGGGGAGGCATTGAGAGTTGAGAGTATACAGGTCGAACGACACACCAGCACGCAAAACCGCTAACATCTCAACTCGTGTGTGGTATATTGTTGTCGTTGGGGTTGCTTGGTGTTGGTCATCGGCGTAGTGTGTGTGTGTGTGTGTGCGCATGTCTTTTCTTCACCTTCTAAGCATGTTTCACCCTCCTCAACCAAGAGGCTTCATTCCCCTCCTCCTCGCCTCATCTTCTTTGGTTCCTGTTGTGATTGTTGTTGGTTGCTGTTGGTTGTCTGTGTATGTTGGGATGCCGAAGTAATTGCCCCTCATCGTCTTCTCCTCCTCATTATCATGCCTTCCTCCTCACGCAGGAGGCTTTATTCCCCTCCTCATCGTCTCATCTCCCTCGTCCTCGTCTTTTACTCCACCTCCTGCTCACCGTGATCCTCGAGGAGGCATTCTTACAGTCTCGTCAGAGGAGTTGTCGTCATCTCCGTCGGCGGCGTCGTCGGCCACCTCGTCCTCCTCCTCCCTCTCTTCCAGGAGCTGTTCCTCCCCCTCCTCTTCCAGATGTCTTTCTTCGCGCAATCGCGCGGACGCACCTGGCAAATCGAATCCTGTTACTCTTCCGTCTGCTCCCCCCACCCCCGTCGTCTGCCTCTTCCTCCTCCTCCTCCTCCTTCTCCTCCTCCTCTTCCTCCTCCTCCCATGCCCTTCTTGCCTACTCTCCCTCGTCAAGAGGGTGGTCCCCCTCCTCCTCCTCCGCGTCCTCCAGCCCCTTTCCCTTCTCAGCTCTCCCTGTGCATCTCCCAGGGAAGCCCTCGAAAGGACGCACGCGCACAGACACCGATGCACACCGCCGGCGAAACAGACTGGACTCTTGACCGCTGCCGTCTGCACCCCTGCGCGCAACCTCGGCACGCAGAGCGTGCTCCGCGGCTGCGAACCCGCGGCCCTGGGACACACAAATAAATACACACACATAACAGGATTACCCACATTTTCGGTGTTTTTATCTTCCCCCCCACTTCCCATCTTTTTCCTATAGTTTCCCCATATTTTCTGGGACATCGACGATTAATTGTGTCTGTGTGTGTTTTTCCCCCCTGAATTCTATTCGCCGATGGCGTACGCGAGTAACCTCAAAACTCCCAAAGGTCTTGAATACCCCCCCCCAAGCATTGGCGTCTTGACCGTGGCCTTACTGAGGGCTACCAGCACCCAGCAGTAGTCGGCAAGCAATGACTCCGCCGCCGCCGCCGTCGCCGACAAGGAGACGGAGGAGAAGGAGGAGGAGGAGGATGAGAGGAGGAGGAGGAGGAGGAGGAGGAGGAGGAGGAGGAGGACGAGGAGGAGGAGGAGGAGGAGAAGAGGAGGAGGGAGGAGACGGAGGAGGAGGGGGACAAGGAGGGGTCGAACTGGGGGACGCGCAGAGTTCATTGCTCGCCAGGAGATTTTTTTGGGGGGGGGCGGCAGGACCAAGACCACCAGAGGCTATGACTTAACTTATGACCCCCAGCTCGCGAGACCCCCCTCGCGCCACGAAGTCCACGGCGGTGGACAGACCTCCCTTTTAGTAAACCTCCCCCCAGTGAAAGCGGCCCAGGACCGACACCGACGGGCCTGGACCCGCAAACATGACGGCCGCGACGCCCTCTCGCGAACCGAACACGGCCGATTCCCTCATCGCCGTGTCGGGCATCGCCGTGTCGGGGTAGGCGGTCTTTCAGCCTCCGACAATTATATTCGCAGATGACGTGCACGAATATTCCAGATTTCGTAATAAAAGGGAGGGGGTCTGGACCCTCCAAGACAAGCCATTTCAGACCTACCCGTGGGAGAACCCTCCAACACATCGTCCCCAAACCCCCCCAGGCCCTCCAAGATAGCCTGGAAGAGACCCCCCCCCGAAATGAGACCCCCCTCCCTTTATTACGAAATCTGGAGTACGGAAAGAATGTGTACAATGCCCAACAGCAAATGCTGTCCCAAACCGACAGCGGCCGCTGCTGGGCAGGCGGCTTCTCGTCTTCAGTGGGCACAGGCCGCGGCGACGCTGTTGGTCTTAGTACCCATTCTTTCCGTACCCATTTCAATCGTCCCGAACCGTTGCTCGGCGGGGTAGGGCTCGGATTTCGCCAATGAGATCGGGTTCCCCGCGCGCGAGGCCACCCCCGAGTCACGAACGCTCGCGCGGGGCGCCGGCTCGACGCCCCGGCGAGGCCGTGCGCTCGCAGGTCATTGCTTCGCCGACTGCTCCCCGCCCCGCTGGGAAACCTCTCGGGAGCCCTGCAGCCCTCCCGAACACCTCCAAACACCTCCAAGGATCATCGTGAGGATCATCTCGAGGACCATCCAAGAATCACCATGATGAGCATCTAGATAATGATCACGAGGTGCATCAGGAGTATCATCTCGAGGATCTTCATCTTCCAAGGATCATCCTGGTAATCATCTTGAAGACAATTATCTTCCAGACAACCTCATATCATCATCAGCATCAGCATCACCATCATCATCATCATCATCATCATCATCATCATCATCATCATCAGCATCAGCATCAGCATCAGCATCAGCATCAGCATCATCACCATCACCATCACCATCATCATCATCATCATCATCATCATCATCATCATCATCATCAACATCATCATCATCATCATCAACATCATCATCATCATCATCATCATCATCATCATCATCATCATCATCCCTCCAAGGCCGGCGGCACCGGCCGTGAGGATCATATTCTGAGCGCTGGCGGGTCTGGATGATCTACCGGGCTCCGCGGCCGTCCTGGAGCGGTTCAGAACGCTCTGAGAGTGTGCCAGAACGCTCTGGAACGACGCATCCTTATCGCATGTACGTGGACCTGCCTGACTCCTCCTCCTCCGCCCCCTCTTCCTCCTCCTCCTCCTCCTCCTCTTCCTCCTCCACCTCTTCTTCCTCTTCCTCCTCCTCCTCATCTTTTTTCCTCCTCCTCCTCATCCTCCTTTTCCTCCTCCTCCTCCTCCTCCTCCTCTTCCTCCTCCTCCGTCTTCTCCTCCGTCTCCTCCTCCTTTTCCTCCTCCTCTTTTTCCTCCTCCTCCGTTTCCTTCATCGGTCTCTCTGCCGCTGCAGCCAACCTGCAGCCATCCGGGCTTCGAGCTGGCCGCTACAGCGCGCGCGTTCTGTTACCGCCGCGCGCGCCGCCGCCGGCCCTATATCGGGAGCGGCAAAGGGGGGGGCGTCAAAGAGGGGGGGGCGCAAATCATGACCGGCGGCATGTGCGCGGCCCAGTGGGGGGGCCAGGGACGTAACGAAGTAAGAGGCGCCATGAGATCTGGGGAAATATCATGGCCCCCGCCATGATATCCACCCCCCCTAGTCATCGCCCCCCTCTTTTCCGCTCCCGACTATAACGGCGGGGATGGACAGAACCCCCTTTAGTAAAACGTGGTTTAGTGAAAACGACCTGAGGCCCAAACCTGGCGGGCGCAAGCATGGAAAACAACGGCCACGGCGCCCTCTCGAGAACCGAAAACGGACAATTCACAAATCGACGTGTCACTGTTGGGGGTTCTGTCCACCTCCGACTATAACGGCGGGGATGGGCGTTCAACCTCCGGGGAGCGTTTCGCTCGCCGGAGAGCTCAAACCCCAGTCGGGGAGAAGTAAGACTCGGGTACGGGGGACCCTGGCTGGCCCGACGGGGCCATCGTAAAAATTGAAGGGGCCCTGGGACACACAAATAAATACACACAAATAAACAGATTCCCCATATCTTCCTATATTTTCTGGGTTTTTGTCTTCCCCCCCACTTCCCATATTTTCCCATACTTTCTGGGGAATCGCCGATTAATTGTGTCTGTGTGTTTCTTTCCCTCCTGAAAAATGCCGAGACCCAGTCTAAAATTTGGCGCGAACTCCCGCTGCAGACATCCCACGACAGCTGGACCGTCAAAATCCAGGACGCGCTCGTCAGACAACATCGGCCAACCCTGAGTTCCGGCTTACTCGAGTCTTCCATTTCCCCGACTCGGGGACAGAAAGCCGGCCGCCCTCACCTCCGCAGGGCGCAGGGACGAAGGCAAGCTGAGGAGAAATCCGATGGGGGTACGACGCCGACGGCGGCGACGCCGACGCCGATGCCGATGCCGACGTCGCCAACGACGCTGACGCCGACGCCGATGCCGCCGATGCCGATGCCGACGCCGCCAACGACGCCGATGCCGACGCCGACGCCGACGCTAACGCTGCCGCCGCCGCCGACGACGACGGCCAGCACGACCACGACCACAACCACGACCACAGCCACGACGACGACGCTGACATCGAGATCGGGAATCTCTGAAAGCTGCCTGGTCTGGAGGATGCATCGATCGCAGCTCCAGAGCGCTCCAAAGGCCCTAGTGGAACATTCGGCAGCGCTCTGGAGCGACTTGTCCTCGGCTTGCCCGGCTCAGGGGGAACGTTAGCGGAGGGCCTCCTCCCCCTCTCCTCCTCCTCCTCCTCCTCCTCCTCCTCCTCCTCCTCCTCCTCCTCCTTGTCCTCCTCCTCCCCCTCCCGTCCTCGTCCCCTTTCCCTTTTCCTCCTCCTCCTCCTTTTGTTATTTTTGTTTAGTCTGCTCCTTCTCGTCCTCCTCATCCTCCTCCTGCTCCTCCTCCTCCCTCCTCCTCCTCCTCCTCTCCTCCTCCTCCTCCCCTCCTCCTCCCTCCTCCTCCTCCTCTCCCTCCCTCCTCCTCCTCCTCGCCTCGCCCTCGTCCTCGCCTTCCCCCTCCCCCTCCCCCCGCTCTCCTCCTCCTTCTCCTCCTCCTCCCCTCCTCCTCCTCCTCCTCCTTCCTCCTCCTCCTCCCCTTCCTCCTCTTCCTCCTTTCCTCCTCCTCCTCCTCGTGTTCCTCCTCCTCCTCCTCCCCCTTCTGGTCCTCCTCCTCCTCGTCTTCCTCGTCCTCTTCGTCTTCCTCGTCCTCTTTCTCCGCCTCCTCCTCCTCCTCGTCCACCCACCTCCTCTTTCTCCGCCTCCTCCTCATTCTCCTCATCATTCCTAAGTGTCTTTCGAAGGATTTGGGCGTTCTCGCCTTTTCGGCTTCCCGACGCACCCAGAAGACATGGAATCGCCCCAAGATAGGGAACCCACACGGGGGACCCGAGCGGACATTTCGAACCCTCGGCCCCGAGGGGACCCCAAAAACCCCCAAGAAGCCCTCACCCCCCAAGGCCCCCAAAGGCTCCCAAGAGACCCCGAGAGGCCCCCAAGAGCCCCCAAGCGGCTTCAACATTGCCCGCAAAATGTCCCCGAAATCCAAGACACATCCCTAAAGATTCTGACCCGCAACCCAGGCACTGTGGCGAATGGGCCGGCGGTCATTCGATATGTGGTGAAGCTTGTGATATGCAATCTGCGCGGGCCACTACATGTGGCGCAGCTCAATATATGTGGTGCTATATATCTTGTGCCAACAATAATGAGCCATCTACCTGGTGCAGTTTGAATGGTGCAACCTATGTGGTGCAAGTGGTTTATGTTCGCAGCGAATTGTCAACTCCACTGCTCGCGCAAACATCCCACACACCCACCCGAAACATGGTTTGCAAACCTCATGCGGCGGCGAGTGCGATGAGTGCTTGGCGCTGGCTGGTGCATCTCCGCGGCCGCGCCAGCCCGCGCATGCGCGCGCAGCGGCCAGATACTTTGGCGCGACCGACGAGGTCGCGGTGGTGCTGATCGCTCGGCACATCCCGGCGGGCACTTGAATGGGAATCGGCGGCTTGGGCGGGCGCGGTATCATGGCAACGTCGAGACAATTGTAGACACGATGGCGATGATAGTGGAGATGTTGGTGACGACAGAGGTAGACACGATGATGGTGATACTGGCGATGACGGCGCCGATGCCGATCACGCCGACGACGATGACGGCGTCATCGGGTCGGCCATGAAGGTTTTGAATGACTTCGAAATGCGCGCGCGGCAGACGCGCGAGAGTGGGTCGCATGGTATTAGTTGGCACGGATCGTGCCACCCCAGCACGCGCACAAAGGTGTCCGAACGATTTCGACACGCGCGCGCGAAGCCTGCTTGGTAACATTTTCTGAACACGTTGAACAACTTACGATTTCCTTCCAAATTCGCAAGAGCGCGCGCACGCTTTTGTTGAACAGCAGTGATGCGAAACCTTGTGTTTTTGTATTGTTTCTGGATACTCGGTTTTGACATCCTTCCGAGGACGAAGGTTTTGGAAGGATGTCGACATGCGCGCGCGACGACGCGCGCGTGTGCACTTCGTCTCTTTTTGTGCAAGGCATTTTTGGAAACTTATGATTTGTGATAAACGAGTGCGCGCGCGTGGTATTTCTTGCAAAGGAACCGAAGGGGGGGGGCGATACCGGCCTGGCTGGGATAGTATGAAGTCACAGGTCGGATGGACATTCGGTCAGAATCATATGTGTTTTACATCGGTTCCCGGTGAGTCGATAAGTCGGGGGGGGAGGGTGGTAGAGCCTATGTCTTTGTTTTACAACGGAGCATCTATGGAGTACAATCTATGTTGTACACTCTACGTGGACCAATCAATCTAGGTGGTACAACCAATGTGGTGCAATTCGCCCTGCCGAACCTGAAATTGTCAATTCCACTGCTCGCGCGGTCATCCCACCACCCACCCACCCGCAACGCGCCGGCTGGCGCATCGCTGCGGCCGCGCTAGCGCGCGCAGGCTCGTGGGCAGAGCGGCCAACGAGTCTGGCACGACCGACGCGGCCGCGGTAGCGCTGACCACTGGGCACTTCCTCCCAGCGCGTCTAGCAGGCCGCGCTGACGCGCGGGCACTTCAGTGCGAGTCGGTGATTGGGGCTGGCGCGGGATCGTGGCGACGACGATGACCATGACGACGGCAAGGCCGACGACGGCGCTGATGCTGATCACGCCGAGGTCGATGATGGTATCCACGAGCCGGTGACGCACATGCGCGCGGCCGAATGGCGCGAATGGCCCGCATGGCACAATGTGGCAAGGATCATGCCCCCCCCTGGCGCGCTCAAAGGCGTTCGAATGACTTCGACACGCGCTCTTTCCCGCTTAGTTGCATTTGAAGAACGTGTAGGGGACGAATAATTGCCCTCTTAAACATTATTGAGAGCGCGCAAACCTTGTTTGGAACAACGTGTTGCAAACCCATGTTTTTGTTCTGGTATGTTTCCCGGGCGCTCGATTATACCATCCTCACGAAACCTGAAGTTGCAAAACAAATCGGCATGCGCTCGACTTCGTTCCGTGTTTTTTTCAAGGAATATTACCAACTGATTGTTTTACAAACGAATGTGCGCGCATAGTTTTGATAGGCGGGGGTGATAAGGGGGAGACTGCATTGCTGGGATGATGCGAGCTCATACTTAGAATGAGCGATGAGACATCATCGTAAATTCCAAACCCTAGGGGGTGGGTGGTAGATCGTTTTCCATCTCAAACAAGATCATATAGGCTACGCGGTATATGGTGTGCAGACTGTGTGGTGCAAAATATCTGGCGGCGAGGAAGCGGCGACGGCGACAACGCAGCCGCCAGACCGACTGACGGGCTTAGACGACGGGCGGCGACGACTCGGCAGCGGGGCGGCGACGGCGGCAACATAGCCGCCAGACCGACAGACAGGCCCAGACGACGGGCGGCGACGAGGCGGCGACGGGGCGGCGACCGCGACGACATAGTTGCCAGACCGACAGACAGGCCCGGCTCCTTAGTACCAGGTAAAAGCCCCTAAGTGCAAGCACTGTTTGGGACATCTCTATCTATCCATCTATATTTATAATGTATATCGAGATATGTGTATAAATATAAAGCATACACATATATGTATATATGTGTGTATATAAATGAGCGTTTATCTGTGCTGTGTCGATTTTCCCCTCCTGATTCTGGGCCCGCTCGGCGCCTGAGCCCATTCTGCCGCCGAGCGGGCAGCCGCAAGGGCTGGGCTCCAGCCGTCGCGGCGGAGCATTCCGAGCCCGTTGGGCGGCCGAGGGAGAGCTGTCCCGGGCCGGCCCAGAAAGAGCAACGGCCACACTCTCGGAATTCCGCGCGGATCTTGTGGACCCGACAGGCTCAGGAAGGAACTCGGCGGCGAGTAATAGGAGGAAAAATGAGGAGGCCTTCTCAGAAGGCGGCGGGGCTTCTCAGAAGACCTCCGGCCATTTGAGCACTTTTCTGTCTCCGGGGAAGCGTAGAAACTTTTCAGGAGGCCGGGGGACTTCCGAACCTTCTGAGAAGGCCCGCCCCTTCTCACTTCCCCCCAGGCTCGCCGCCGAACTAAGCACACACTCTCGGAGGTCCGCGCGGATCTTGTGGGCTGACACGCTCAGGAAGGGACTCCCAAAGGGACAACGCCAGCGGCGACACCGACAGCGACTCTCGGGGATGGACAGACCTCCCTTTAGTAAAACGTGGTTTAGTGAAAACGACTTCGGGCCCAAACCTGGCGGGCGCAAGCCAAGAAAATAACGGCCACGGCGCCCTCTCGAAAACCGAAAACGTACAATTCACTAATCGACGTGTCACTATTGGGGGTTGTGTCCACCCCCGAGACTCCTGCTCAAAATGGGCAGGCACTGCTGTCGGTCTTCGCACCCACTGCTTCCGTGCCCCTGTCGGCCCCCCGAAGAAAGAACTGCCAACAGAGACGACGGCGGCTCTCTATTGGCAGTCCGCGAGCAGGGCGAGGGAGGGGGAGGAGGAGGAGGAGGAGGAGGAGGAGAAGGAGGAGGAGGAGGAGGAGGAGGAGGAGGAGGAGGAGGAGGAGGAGGAGGAGGAGGAGGAGGAGGAAGGAGGAGGAGGAGAGGAGGAGGAGGAGGAGGAGGGCGGAGGAGGAGGAGGAGGAGGAGGAGGAGGAGGAGGCGGAGGAGGAGGAGGAGGAGGACGCCGACGACGCCCAGCTCCGCTCGAAACCCGTCCCGGACCCCTCCCGGATCTCGAGGCGGATCCAGCCGTGTGGACACGGGCGGCCTCCGGGAGCCCCAGAAAAGCGCCCGCGGGGGCCGCCGCTGTCTCGATCCGGAGCGGCCAAGAGGGGGGCGTCCACGAGGGGGGGGTGCAGATCATGGCCGGCGGCACGCGCGCGGCCCAGCGGAGGGACCAGGGACGTAATGAAATAAGAAGAGGCGCCATGAAATCTGGGGAGAAATCATGGCCCGCGCCATGATATGCCCCCCCCCTTAGCCATCGCCCCCCTCTGTGCCGCCCCCGACTCGAATGGCCCTTCTTCGAACTCGGCGGCAACAAGTGCGCGGACGCCGAACGGACTCAGATCGGGGAGACGTGCCACTCGTGTTCAGGAGACTCGGGTTGGTTGGCCTTGTAGGGCCGTCATGAAAACGACAAGGCCCAATCCGAATCTGAAACTTCACGCCACCTTCCGTTCCAAACGTAGCATGAACACCCGACCGCCCAAATCCAAGACGGGCTCGTCACAAACACTCGGCAAACCCGGGTTCTGGCGAATTCGAGTCATTCGAGTGTTACGGTTTCCCCATCAGAAAGGGAATCCGCCAGGGCAGGAGTCCGAGAGTACTCCCGCCAGGGAAGTTGGAGGCTGTCAGCTAGGATGCAACTACTGGGAGGTCTTCGCCGGAACGCTGAAGGAAGACTAAGCGTCATTGGGGGGCTGCTACGCCGGAGTGGGCCTCGGATTAGGCGGGCTGAACCGAACTACGCGGGATTAAGCCGGATTGAACCGGAGTTCGGACCAGGGCAAACTCTAAAGTTGA
This sequence comes from Prorocentrum cordatum, assembly GCA_963575745.1. NCBI lineage: Eukaryota > Dinophyceae > Prorocentrales > Prorocentraceae > Prorocentrum > Prorocentrum cordatum. The sequence goes on from CAUYUJ010020715.1 coordinate 210,074, forward strand.
CCTCCCAGGAGTTGCGCCCGAATGTCAGGAGGTCTGGGCTGGATGGGCCATGAGAAAATCTGGAGGAGGAGGAGGAGGACGGAGGAGGAGGAGGAGGAGGAGGAGGAGGAGGAGAAGGAGGAGGAGGGCGGAGGAGGGCGGAGGATTTTTTTTCCACCGCACATCCAGCAGGAGGAGGAGGAGGGGGAGGAGGAGGAGGAGGAGGAGGGAGGAGGGATGAGGAGGAGGAGGAGGAGGAGGAGGAGGAGGAGGAGGAGGGAGGAGGAGGAGGAGGGAGGAGGAGGAGGGAGGAGGACGAAAGGTTAACAAACAAAAATGCCGATCCGCTAAAAACCAGGGTCCGCGGGAAGGCTTCCTGGGGGCCGCGGGGCAGCCAACTCCACGCAATCCAAGTTCACCAGCCAGAGGAGGAGGAGGAGGAGGAGGAGGAGGAGGAGGAGGAAATACTATAAAGACGAGGCGGGACCCCAGGGGCCCGCACCCAAGGTCACCCTGGCCAAGGGTTACTCTTTCGCGCCAGCCCGTGCTGGCCGCCTGGCCGCTTTACCCCCAGGGATGCAGTAGGCTGCTCCTTTCGGGCTTCGAGCGGCCCCTCCCCGACTCGGGCGGCGGGATGGTGTGGTTGAGACAACATGGCCCGGTGAGGCTGAATTCTGGGGCGCGATCCCGCGGATACGGGGTCGCACGGATACGTTCTGTATGGGGCAGCCGCGAACGAGAACGCTCTGCATCCGCGGGGTCGCGGCTCGGGGGCCCAGCTAGCGAGGCCGCGGATACGGATAGTGTTTTTTGCCCACGGCCAACTCAGACCCCCAGCCAGACGCGAGCTAAGTAGTGCTTTCCGTTCTCGTTTAGTCTTCGTTTTCCCTCTATCTGCCTTCGTTCCGCCTCTGCTGCAGAACATCACCAGCACGAAAACGGTCCACGACATATCGCCCAAACACGACCAACACGGCCTGCTCGGAGACTCCGACGGGCGTGGTGTGCAACGGCTGTGGTTTGCAGACGGCACCCCGTTCACCCTGCTGGGCGGGCGAGGATCTCGACAGAGCTCTCGGCCGCGCCCCGAGGAGGCCCGACGAGGGCGACGTGGCGCCCCCCTGGCCCCAGCGATTTGGACACCCGAAATGGGTACCGAAAGAATGGGCAACATGCCCAACAACAAATGTTGTCCCGAACCAACAGCGGCCGCTGTTGGGCAGGCGACCTTCTGTCTCGAATGGACACAGGCCGCGGCGGCGTGGACAGCGAATCCTGTTCAGAATGAACAAGAACTGCTGTTGGGCACCGTACCCATTCTTTCCGTGCCCATCTCGGGCGTCCAGAAGCGACGCAGCGCAGACCACACCCCGGGCGTGACCACACCCTCCGTCGTCGCCGACGTGCCCCCGGCCGGCTCCAACGAGATCGGCTACACGCAGGAGGGGCCCTGGGCCAGAGTGGCCTCTGGCGCAGGGGAGCCCAGAATCGAATCGATAAGTCGAATCGGCGATCGAAATAAATCGGATCGGCAGAAATCGGCAGCCGAGTCGGGAAAAGTCGAATCGGCGGAAATCGAATCGAATCGGAATCGGAATCCATCGGAGTCGAATCGAATCGAATCGGAGGATTCGAAACGAGCCCTGCTGGTGGGGCGCTCAACCGGGGACGCGGGGTGGCCAAACCTGAGCGCGCAGGCCGCTGCCACCGCTTCGCGCTCGGCGATCGGGTGACCCCATGGGGCCCGTACCCAAGGTCACTCCGGCGACCGTCCCAGCATTTTTTTATAGGCCCACGCGTCCTCCTCCTCCTCCTCCTCCTCCTCCGCGTCCTCCAGCCCCTTTCCCTTCTCAGCTCTCCCTGTGCATCTCCCAGGGAAGCCCTCGAAAGGACGCACGCGCACAGACACCGATGCACACCGCCGGCGAAACAGACTGGACTCTTGACCGCTGCCGTCTGCACCCCTGCGCGCAACCTCGGCACGCAGAGCGTGCTCCGCGGCTGCGAACCCGCGGCCCTGGGACACACAAATAAATACACACACATAACAGGATTACCCACATTTTCGGTGTTTTTATCTTCCCCCCCACTTCCCATCTTTTTCCTATAGTTTCCCCATATTTTCTGGGACATCGACGATTAATTGTGTCTGTGTGTGTTTTTCCCCCCTGAATTCTATTCGCCGATGGCGTACGCGAGTAACCTCAAAACTCCCAAAGGTCTTGAATACCCCCCCCCAAGCATTGGCGTCTTGACCGTGGCCTTACTGAGGGCTACCAGCACCCAACAGTAGTCGGCAAGCAATGACTCCGCCGCCGCCGCCGTCGCCGACAAGGAGACGGAGGAGGAGGAGAAGGAGGAGGAGGAGGATGAGAGGAGGAGGAGGAGGAGGAGGAGGAGGAGGAGGAGGAGGAGGACGAGGAGGAGGAGGAGGAGGAGAAGAGGAGGAGGGAGGAGACGGAGGAGGAGGGGGACAAGGAGGGGTCGAACTGGGGGACGCGCAGAGTTCATTGCTCGCCAGGAGATTTTTTTGGGGGGGGGCGGCAGGACCAAGACCACCAGAGGCTATGACTTAACTTATGACCCCCAGCTCGCGAGACCCCCCTCGCGCCACGAAGTCCACGGCGGTGGACAGACCTCCCTTTTAGTAAACCTCCCCCCAGTGAAAGCGGCCCAGGACCGACACCGACGGGCCTGGACCCGCAAACATGACGGCCGCGACGCCCTCTCGCGAACCGAACACGGCCGATTCCCTCATCGCCGTGTCGGGCATCGCCGTGTCGGGGTAGGCGGTCTTTCAGCCTCCGACAATTATATTCGCAGATGACGTGCACGAATATTCCAGATTTCGTAATAAAAGGGAGGGGGTCTGGACCCTCCAAGACAAGCCATTTCAGACCTACCCGTGGGAGAACCCTCCAACACATCGTCCCCAAACCCCCCCAGGCCCTCCAAGATAGCCTGGAAGAGACCCCCCCCCGAAATGAGACCCCCCTCCCTTTATTACGAAATCTGGAGTACGGAAAGAATGTGTACAATGCCCAACAGCAAATGCTGTCCCAAACCGACAGCGGCCGCTGCTGGGCAGGCGGCTTCTCGTCTTCAGTGGGCACAGGCCGCGGCGACGCTGTTGGTCTTAGTACCCATTCTTTCCGTACCCATTTCAATCGTCCCGAACCGTTGCTCGGCGGGGTAGGGCTCGGATTTCGCCAATGAGATCGGGTTCCCCGCGCGCGAGGCCACCCCCGAGTCACGAACGCTCGCGCGGGGCGCCGGCTCGACGCCCCGGCGAGGCCGTGCGCTCGCAGGTCATTGCTTCGCCGACTGCTCCCCGCCCCGCTGGGAAACCTCTCGGGAGCCCTGCAGCCCTCCCGAACACCTCCAAACACCTCCAAGGATCATCGTGAGGATCATCTCGAGGACCATCCAAGAATCACCATGATGAGCATCTAGATAATGATCACGAGGTGCATCAGGAGTATCATCTCGAGGATCTTCATCTTCCAAGGATCATCCTGGTAATCATCTTGAAGACAATTATCTTCCAGACAACCTCATATCATCATCAGCATCAGCATCACCATCATCATCATCATCATCATCATCATCATCATCATCATCATCATCATCATCATCATCAGCATCAGCATCAGCATCAGCATCAGCATCAGCATCATCACCATCACCATCACATCATCATCATCATCATCATCATCATCATCATCATCATCATCATCATCATCATCATCATCATCATCATCAACATCATCATCATCATCATCATCATCATCATCATCATCATCATCATCCCTGATCATATTCTGAGCGCTGGCGGGTCTGGATGATCTACCGGGCTCCGCGGCCGTCCTGGAGCGGTTCAGAACGCTCTGAGAGTGTGCCAGAACGCTCTGGAACGACGCATCCTTATCGCATGTACGTGGACCTGCCTGACTCCTCCTCCTCCGCCCCCTCTTCCTCCTCCTCCTCCTCCTCCTCTTCCTCCTCCACCTCTTCTTCCTCTTCCTCCTCCTCCTCATCTTTTTTCCTCCTCCTCCTCATCCTCCTTTTCCTCCTCCTCCTCCTCCTCCTCCTCTTCCTCCTCCTCCGTCTTCTCCTCCGTCTCCTCCTCCTTTTCCTCCTCCTCTTTTTCCTCCTCCTCCGTTTCCTTCATCGGTCTCTCTGCCGCTGCAGCCAACCTGCAGCCATCCGGGCTTCGAGCTGGCCGCTACAGCGCGCGCGTTCTGTTACCGCCGCGCGCGCCGCCGCCGGCCCTATATCGGGAGCGGCAAAGGAGGGGGCGTCAAAGAGGGGGGGGCGCAAATCATGACCGGCGGCATGTGCGCGGCCCAGCGGGGGGGCCAGGGACGTAACGAAGTAAGAGGCGCCATGAGATCTGGGGAAATATCATGGCCCCCGCCATGATATCCACCCCCCCTAGTCATCGCCCCCCTCTTTTCCGCTCCCGACTATAACGGCGGGGATGGACAGAACCCCCTTTAGTAAAACGTGGTTTAGTGAAAACGACCTGAGGCCCAAACCTGGCGGGCGCAAGCATGGAAAACAACGGCCACGGCGCCCTCTCGAGAACCGAAAACGGACAATTCACAAATCGACGTGTCACTGTTGGGGGTTCTGTCCACCTCCGACTATAACGGCGGGGATGGGCGTTCAACCTCCGGGGAGCGTTTCGCTCGCCGGAGAGCTCAAACCCCAGTCGGGGAGAAGTAAGACTCGGGTACGGGGGACCCTGGCTGGCCCGACGGGGCCATCGTAAAAATTGAAGGGGCCCTGGGACACACAAATAAATACACACAAATAAACAGATTCCCCATATCTTCCTATATTTTCTGGGTTTTTGTCTTCCCCCCCACTTCCCATATTTTCCCATACTTTCTGGGGAATCGCCGATTAATTGTGTCTGTGTGTTTCTTTCCCTCCTGAAAAATGCCGAGACCCAGTCTAAAATTTGGCGCGAACTCCCGCTGCAGACATCCCACGACAGCTGGACCGTCAAAATCCAGGACGCGCTCGTCAGACAACATCGGCCAACCCTGAGTTCCGGCTTACTCGAGTCTTCCATTTCCCCGACTCGGGGACAGAAAGCCGGCCGCCCTCACCTCCGCAGGGCGCAGGGACGAAGGCAAGCTGAGGAGAAATCCGATGGGGGTACGACGCCGACGGCGGCGACGCCGACGCCGATGCCGATGCCGACGTCGCCAACGACGCTGACGCCGACGCCGATGCCGCCGATGCCGATGCCGACGCCGCCAACGACGCCGATGCCGACGCCGACGCCGACGCTAACGCTGCCGCCGCCGCCGACGACGACGGCCAGCACGACCACGACCACAACCACGACCACAGCCACGACGACGACGCTGACATCGAGATCGGGAATCTCTGAAAGCTGCCTGGTCTGGAGGATGCATCGATCGCAGCTCCAGAGCGCTCCAAAGGCCCTAGTGGAACATTCGGCAGCGCTCTGGAGCGACTTGTCCTCGGCTTGCCCGGCTCAGGGGGAACGTTAGCGGAGGGCCTCCTCCCCCTCTCCTCCTCCTCCTCCTCCTCCTCCTCCTCCTCCTCCTCCTCCTCCTCCTTGTCCTCCTCCTCCCCCTCCCGTCCTCGTCCCCTTTCCCTTTTCCTCCTCCTCCTCCTTTTGTTATTTTTGTTTAGTCTGCTCCTTCTCGTCCTCCTCATCCTCCTCCTGCTCCTCCTCCTCCTCCTCCTCCTCTCCTCCTCCTCCTCCTCCTCCTCCTCCTCCTCCTCCTCCTCCTCCTCCTCCTCCTCCCCCTCCTCCTCCTCCTCCTCCCTCCTCCTCCTCCTCTCCTCGCCCCGTCCTCGCCTTCCCCCTCCCCCTCCCCCTCCCCCTCCTCCTCCTCCTCCTCCTCCTCCTCCTCCTCCTCCTCCTCCTTTCCTCCTCCTCCTCCCCTTCCTCCTCTTCCTCCTTTCCTCCTCCTCCTCCTCGTGTTCCTCCTCCTCCTCCTCCCCCTTCTGGTCCTCCTCCTCCTCGTCTTCCTCGTCCTCTTCGTCTTCCTCGTCCTCTTTCTCCGCCTCCTCCTCCTCCTCGTCCACCCACCTCCTCTTTCTCCGCCTCCTCCTCATTCTCCTCATCATTCCTAAGTGTCTTTCGAAGGATTTGGGCGTTCTCGCCTTTTCGGCTTCCCGACGCACCCAGAAGACATGGAATCGCCCCAAGATAGGGAACCCACACGGGGGACCCGAGCGGACATTTCGAACCCTCGGCCCCGAGGGGACCCCAAGAACCCCCAAGAAGCCCTCACCCCCCAAGGCCCCCAAAGGCTCCCAAGAGACCCCGAGAGGCCCCCAAGAGCCCCCAAGCGGCTTCAACATTGCCCGCAAAATGTCCCCGAAATCCAAGACACATCCCTGAAGATTCTGACCCGCAACCCAGGCACTGTGGCGAATGGGCCGGCGGTCATTCGATATGTGGTGAAGCTTGTGATATGCAATCTGCGCGGGCCACTACATGTGGCGCAGCTCAATATATGTGGTGCTATATATCTTGTGCCAACAATAATGAGCCATCTACCTGGTGCAGTTTGAATGGTGCAACCTATGTGGTGCAAGTGGTTTATGTTCGCAGCGAATTGTCAACTCCACTGCTCGCGCAAACATCCCACACACCCACCCGAAACATGGTTTGCAAACCTCATGCGGCGGCGAGTGCGATGAGTGCTTGGCGCTGGCTGGTGCATCTCCGCGGCCGCGCCAGCCCGTGCATGCGCGCGCAGCGGCCAGATACTTTGGCGCGACCGACGAGGTCGCGGTGGTGCTGATCGCTCGGCACATCCCAGCGGGCACTTGAATGGGAATCGGCGGCTTGGGCGGGCGCGGTATCATGGCAACGTCGAGACAATTGTAGACACGATGGCGATGATAGTGGAGATGTTGGTGACGACAGAGGTAGACACGATGATGGTGATACTGGCGATGACGGCGCCGATGCCGATCACGCCGACGACGATGACGGCGTCATCGGGTCGGCCATGAAGGTTTTGAATGACTTCGAAATGCGCGCGCGGCAGACGCGCGAGAGTGGGTCGCATGGTATTAGTTGGCACGGATCGTGCCACCCCAGCACGCGCACAAAGGTGTCCGAACGATTTCGACACGCGCGCGCGAAGCCTGCTTGGTAACATTTTCTGAACACGTTGAACAACTTACGATTTCCTTCCAAATTCGCAAGAGCGCGCGCACGCTTTTGTTGAACAGCAGTGATGCGAAACCTTGTGTTTTTGTATTGTTTCTGGATACTCGGTTTTGACATCCTTCCGAGGACGAAGGTTTTGGAAGGATGTCGACATGCGCGCGCGACGACGCGCGCGTGTGCACTTCGTCTCTTTTTGTGCAAGGCATTTTTGGAAACTTATGATTTGTGATAAACGAGTGCGCGCGCGTGGTATTTCTTGCAAAGGAACCGAAGGGGGGGGGCGATACCGGCCTGGCTGGGATAGTATGAAGTCACAGGTCGGATGGACATTCGGTCAGAATCATATGTGTTTTACATCGGTTCCCGGTGAGTCGATAAGTCGGGGGGGGAGGGTGGTAGAGCCTATGTCTTTGTTTTACAACGGAGCATCTATGGAGTACAATCTATGTTGTACACTCTACGTGGACCAATCAATCTAGGTGGTACAACCAATGTGGTGCAATTCGCCCTGCCGAACCTGAAATTGTCAATTCCACTGCTCGCGCGGTCATCCCACCACCCACCCACCCGCAACGCGCCGGCTGGCGCATCGCTGCGGCCGCGCTAGCGCGCGCAGGCTCGTGGGCAGAGCGGCCAACGAGTCTGGCACGACCGACGCGGCCGCGGTAGCGCTGACCACTGGGCACTTCCTCCCAGCGCGTCTAGCAGGCCGCGCTGACGCGCGGGCACTTCAGTGCGAGTCGGTGATTGGGGCTGGCGCGGGATCGTGGCGACGACGATGACCATGACGACGGCAAGGCCGACGACGGCGCTGATGCTGATCACGCCGAGGTCGATGATGGTATCCACGAGCCGGTGACGCACATGCGCGCGGCCGAATGGCGCGAATGGCCCGCATGGCACAATGTGGCAAGGATCATGCCCCCCCCCTGGCGCGCTCAAAGGCGTTCGAATGACTTCGACACGCGCTCTTTCCCGCTTAGTTGCATTTGAAGAACGTGTAGGGGACGAATAATTGCCCTCTTAAACATTATTGAGAGCGCGCAAACCTTGTTTGGAACAACGTGTTGCAAACCCATGTTTTTGTTCTGGTATGTTTCCCGGGCGCTCGATTATACCATCCTCACGAAACCTGAAATTGCAAAACAAATCGGCATGCGCTCGACTTCGTTCCGTGTTTTTTTCAAGGAATATTACCAACTGATTGTTTTACAAACGAATGTGCGCGCATAGTTTTGATAGGCGGGGGTGATAAGGGGGAGACTGCATTGCTGGGATGATGCGAGCTCATACTTAGAATGAGCGATGAGACATCATCGTAAATTCCAAACCCTAGGGGGTGGGTGGTAGATCGTTTTCCATCTCAAACAAGATCATATAGGCTACGCGGTATATGGTGTGCAGACTGTGTGGTGCAAAATATCTGGCGGCGAGGAAGCGGCGACGGCGACAACGCAGCCGCCAGACCGACTGACGGGCTTAGACGACGGGCGGCGACGACTCGGCAGCGGGGCGGCGACGGCGGCAACATAGCCGCCAGACCGACAGACAGGCCCAGACGACGGGCGGCGACGAGGCGGCGACGGGGCGGCGACCGCGACGGCATAGTTGCCAGACCGACAGACAGGCCCGGCTCCTTAGTGCCAGGTAAAAGCCCCTAAGTGCAAGCACTGTTTGGGACATCTCTATCTATCCATCTATATTTATAATGTATATCGAGATATGTGTATAAATATAAAGCATACACATATATGTATATATGTGTGTATATAAATGAGCGTTTATCTGTGCTGTGTCGATTTTCCCCTCCTGATTCTGGGCCCGCTCGGCGCCTGAGCCCATTCTGCCGCCGAGCGGGCAGCCGCAAGGGCTGGGCTCCAGCCGTCGCGGCGGAGCATTCCGAGCCCGTTGGGCGGCCGAGGGAGAGCTGTCCCGGGCCGGCCCAGAAAGAGCAACGGCCACACTCTCGGAATTCCGCGCGGATCTTGTGGACCCGACAGGCTCAGGAAGGAACTCGGCGGCGAGTAATAGGAGGAAAAATGAGGAGGCCTTCTCAGAAGGCGGCGGGGCTTCTCAGAAGACCTCCGGCCATTTGGGCGCTTTTCTGTCTCCGGGGAAGCGTAGAAACTTTTCAGGAGGCCGGGGGACTTCCGAACCTTCTGAGAAGGCCCGCCCCTTCTCACTTCCCCCCAGGCTCGCCGCCGAACTAAGCACACACTCTCGGAGGTCCGCGCGGATCTTGTGGGCTGACACGCTCAGGAAGGAACTCCCAAAGGGACAACGCCAGCGGCGACACCGACAGCGACTCTCGGGGATGGACAGACCTCCCTTTAGTAAAACGTGGTTTAGTGAAAACGACTTCGGGCCCAAACCTGGCGGGCGCAAGCCAAGAAAATAACGGCCACGGCGCCCTCTCGAAAACCGAAAACGTACAATTCACTAATCGACGTGTCACTATTGGGGGTTGTGTCCACCCCCGAGACTCCTGCTCAAAATGGGCAGGCACTGCTGTCGGTCTTCGCACCCACTGCTTCCGTGCCCCTGTCGGCCCCCCGAAGAAAGAACTGCCAACAGAGACGACGGCGGCTCTCTATTGGCAGTCCGCGAGCAGGGCGAGGGAGGGGGAGGAGGAGGAGGAGGAGGAGGAGGAGAAGGAGGAGGAGGAGGAGGAGGAGGAGGAGGAGGAGGAGGAGGAGGAGGAGGAGAGGAGGAGGAGGAGGGGGAGGAGGAAAAGGAGGAGGAGGAGGAGGAGGGGAGGAGGAGGAGGAGGGCGGAGGAGGAGGAGGAGGAGGAGGAGGAGGAGGAGGCGGAGGAGGAGGAGGAGGAGGACGCCGACGACGCCCAGCTCCGCTCGAAACCCGTCCCGGACCCCTCCCGGATCTCGAGGCGGATCCAGCCGTGTGGACACGGGCGGCCTCCGGGAGCCCCAGAAAAGCGCCCGCGGGGGCCGCCGCTGTCTCGATCCGGAGCGGCCAAGAGGGGGGCGTCCACGAGGGGGGGGTGCAGATCATGGCCGGCGGCACGCGCGCGGCCCAGCGGAGGGACCAGGGACGTAATGAAATAAGAAGAGGCGCCATGAAATCTGGGGAGAAATCATGGCCCGCGCCATGATATGCCCCCCCCCTTAGCCATCGCCCCCCTCTGTGCCGCCCCCGACTCGAATGGCCCTTCTTCGAACTCGGCGGCAACAAGTGCGCGGACGCCGAACGGACTCAGATCGGGGAGACGTGCCACTCGTGTTCAGGAGACTCGGGTTGGTTGGCCTTGTAGGGCCGTCATGAAAACGACGAGGCCCAATCCGAATCTGAAACTTCACGCCACCTTCCGTTCCAAACGTAGCATGAACACCCGACCGCCCAAATCCAAGACGGGCTCGTCACAAACACTCGGCAAACCCGGGTTCTGGCGAATTCGAGTCATTCGAGTGTTACGGTTTCCCCATCAGAAAGGGAATCCGCCAGGGCAGGAGTCCGAGAGTACTCCCGCCAGGGAAGTTGGAGGCTGTCAGCTAGGATGCAACTACTGGGAGGTCTTCGCCGGAACGCTGAAGGAAGACTAAGCGTCATTGGGGGGCTGCTACGCCGGAGTGGGCCTCGGATTAGGCGGGCTGAACCGAACTACGCGGGATTAAGCTGGATTGAACCGGAGTTCGGACCAGGGCAAACTCTAAAGTTGACCTCCCAGGAGTTGCGCCCGAATGTCAGGAGGTCTGGGCTGGATGGGCCATGAGAAAATCTGGAGGAGGAGGAGGAGGACGGAGGAGGAGGAGGAGGAGGAGGAGGAGGAGGAGAAGGAGGAGGAGGGCGGAGGAGGGCGGAGGATTTTTTTTCCACCGCACATCCAGCAGGAGGAGGAGGAGGGGGAGGAGGAGGAGGAGGAGGAGGAGGGATGAGGAGGAGGAGGAGGAGGAGGAGGAGGAGGAGGAGGAGGAGGAGGAGGAGGAGGAGGGAGGAGGAGGAGGGAGGAGGACGAAAGGTTAACAAACAAAAATGCCGATCCGCTAAAAACCAGGGTCCGCGGGAAGGCTTCCTGGGGGCCGCGGGGCAGCCAACTCCACGCAATCCAAGTTCACCAGCCAGAGGAGGAGGAGGAGGAGGAGGAGGAGGAGGAGGAGGAGGAAATACTATAAAGACGAGGCGGGACCCCAGGGGCCCGCACCCAAGGTCACCCTGGCCAAGGGTTACTCTTTCGCGCCAGCCCGTGCTGGCCGCCTGGCCGCTTTACCCCCAGGGATGCAGTAGGCTGCTCCTTTCGGGCTTCGAGCGGCCCCTCCCCGACTCGGGCGGCGGGATGGTGTGGTTGAGACAACATGGCCCGGTGAGGCTGAATTCTGGGGCGCGATCCCGCGGATACGGGGTCGCACGGATACGTTCTGTATGGGGCAGCCGCGAACGAGAACGCTCTGCATCCGCGGGGTCGCGGCTCGGGGGCCCAGCTAGCGAGGCCGCGGATACGGATAGTGTTTTTTGCCCACGGCCAACTCAGACCCCCAGCCAGACGCGAGCTAAGTAGTGCTTTCCGTTCTCGTTTAGTCTTCGTTTTCCCTCTATCTGCCTTCGTTCCGCCTCTGCTGCAGAACATCACCAGCACGAAAACGGTCCACGACATATCGCCCAAACACGACCAACACGGCCTGCTCGGAGACTCCGACGGGCGTGGTGTGCAACGGCTGTGGTTTGCAGACGGCACCCCGTTCACCCTGCTGGGCGGGCGAGGATCTCGACAGAGCTCTCGGCCGCGCCCCGAGGAGGCCCGACGAGGGCGACGTGGCGCCCCCCTGGCCCCAGCGATTTGGACACCCGAAATGGGTACCGAAAGAATGGGCAACATGCCCAACAACAAATGTTGTCCCGAACCAACAGCGGCCGCTGTTGGGCAGGCGACCTTCTGTCTCGAATGGACACAGGCCGCGGCGGCGTGGACAGCGAATCCTGTTCAGAATGAACAAGAACTGCTGTTGGGCACCGTACCCATTCTTTCCGTGCCCATCTCGGGCGTCCAGAAGCGACGCAGCGCAGACCACACCCCGGGCGTGACCACACCCTCCGTCGTCGCCGACGTGCCCCCGGCCGGCTCCAACGAGATCGGCTACACGCAGGAGGGGCCCTGGGCCAGAGTGGCCTCTGGCGCAGGGGAGCCCAGAATCGAATCGATAAGTCGAATCGGCGATCGAAATAAATCGGATCGGCAGAAATCGGCAGCCGAGTCGGGAAAAGTCGAATCGGCGGAAATCGAATCGAATCGGAATCGGAATCCATCGGAGTCGAATCGAATCGAATCGGAGGATTCGAAACGAGCCCTGCTGGTGGGGCGCTCAACCGGGGACGCGGGGTGGCCAAACCTGAGCGCGCAGGCCGCTGCCACCGCTTCGCGCTCGGCGATCGGGTGACCCCATGGGGCCCGTACCCAAGGTCACTCCGGCGACCGTCCCAGCATTTTTTTATAGGCCCACTGCAACAGATTCGTAGAAACCCACAAGTGGTTCAATAACGGAAACAATGTCTTCAGAACGGAAAGCCCGATGTGATGAAACAAGGCGGTCTCGGCCAGAAATGTTCTTAGAACATTTCGCGCAGACCACAGCAGGTTCTAAGAACACTCTTTCATTAGTGGGCCTCTTAGGAGAGCCCGTAATCGAATCGACAAGTCGGATCGGCGATCGACATGAATCGGATCGGCGGAACTGGGCAGCCGAGCCGAACAAAAATCTCGCACCGGCGGGAATCGGCA
>CAUYUJ010020715.1:225453-272953 GCA_963575745.1 Prorocentrum cordatum
GCCACCGTCGCCTCATCGAGCCCCTGGACCTCCTGGGCCGCGGCGGACGGCATCTCGGAGCAGCCCTCGACCTGCGCCTCCGCCGCCCCGACAGGGGCCTCCAGCGCCTCGCCCACCAGCACATAGGTGGCGAGCGGCCACTGGGCCCGGCGGGCGGCGCGCGCGGCGACCACCCGCGAGGAGGCCTCCTGGTTGGCCTTGATCACGGAGCCAAGGCGCTGCTGCTCACCGAGCTCCACCTCGCTCTCCGTGGCGCCCTCCTGCTTAGCGACCTCGACGGTGTGCGGCGCCGTCGGCAGCTTCGGCGTCGTCCCGACCTCCTCCGTCTCGGAGTCCCGGTCCAAGCCGCCGTCGACCCCGCTCACGGGCTCCAACATGTCCTCCATCATCACTTGGACCAGCATGGAGTCCGTCTCGATCATGTCCTTAACCGCATCAAGGGTCCCTTCAGTCAGCGTCGTCCCGACCTGCTCCGTTTCGGAGGCCCGATTGAAGCCTGTGCCGTCGTTGTCAAACTCGCTCACGGGCTCAAGCGTGTCCACCACCGTGTCCACCGCCGTCGCCTGGAACCGCTCTGAATCCGCCTCGATGGTGCCATCGACCTCGTCCAGGGCCTCTTCAACCAGCCTCAGCGTCGTCCCGACCTTCTCCACCTCGGAATCCCGATCGAAGCCTGCGCCGTCGTAGTCGACCTCGCTCGTAGGCTCCGGCATGTCCTCCACCATCGCCTGGACCCGCTTGGAGTCCGCCTCGATGGTGCCCTTGACCTCGTCCTCCGTCTCGGAAACCCGATCGGAGCCTAAGCCGTCGATGTCGACCACGCTCACGGGCTCCAGCATGTCCTCCACCATCGCCTGGACCCGCTCGGAGTCCGCCTCGATGGTGCCGTTGACCTCATCAAGGGTCCCTTGAATCAGCGTCGGGAAGGCGGGGACGGGGGGAGCACGCCGCACTCCTGCACATGCGCCACGTCCATGCCCTCGCCTGCCTCCTCGACCTCGGCGATCGGGAACCCACACCCCAGGTCGTCCCCGATGTAGTGCCCGCTGTCCGCCAAGCTGGCCTTGACGAGCTCCCGGATCAGTATCTCGCACAGCGCGTGGGCGTGCAACTCCCCAGGACCGCGCCCCTTGCACGAAGAACCGCAAGAGGCCCCATGCTGGGCGCGTCGCCGTGCCGAACGCCCGAGCTGCTCACAGCCCGGACATGGCTCCCCGCAGACGAGCCGCTCTGAAGTGCGCCTGCGGAAGCTCTGCGGGCCCTCACCCGCCAGAGCCAGAACGGCTACGTGGAGGAGAAGGACGATGAGGAGGACGAGGAGGAGGATCGCACGCCACTGAGGGAGAGAGAGAGAGAGAGAGAGTCCCGACGGTTCAGGTCAACACCCCAAAGAGGGGAACCAACAGAGAGGGCATTTTTGTCACCTCGGCGCGGCTCGGCATAGGCACCGCGCCGAGGGTCAGCGACAGGGACCCCCTAGGAAAACAACTCGCCATCGTCCTCTTCGAGGGGCTCACCCCAATCTTTGACTCGAAGCTGGTCTGCGAGGCTATCAGCCTCAACTTCATTCAACCCAAAGGCCTGAAGACAATCGGCTAAGCACAAACGGCGCCCAGCGCACAGAACAGGTGCCGAAGCGCTCCTCGCGCCCCCAGGCTGAGCCCCTGGCTCGACAAAGGACCCCGACAAGAGCTCCCACGCCCTCGCACCAAGAGACCGCCAAGGGCTCAGCATCTGGGCACGGTTAGGATGCTTGGATTCTTCTTCCGCCCAGGATCGGACAGCGCGGCCTGGGACCCCGAACAGCTGGCCCTACGGCCTGGAGCCCCCGCAGAGACAGTCGCATATCCCCCGCGCGAGGAACAGGACAACAGCGGGGCCTGGCCTTCCGAGGCCGAAAGGACATCTAGCAGCACATGGCCCCCTTGCCTCCAGGGCCTCTGGCGGGAATCCTCCGCAAACCTCGAGAGCTCCAGCGAAAGCAGCCTCCCCCCCGTTTCGCCACTTCCAACTGCCCCTCAAAAGCAGGATCCCCCTCGAGGGACAGCACAGTGAGCCCCTGGGCCCCTATGTTGTCGAAGCGCCCCTCCTCCGAATAAAAAACCTCGGCCCGAGCCGCAAACCTGACGAGTTGCCTGCCCAGCACAAGCATGCCTTTGACCAGTCGAACTCTGATTGTCGTGGCGGCTCAAGGCCGCTCCTACCTTGGCCAGCCGATCTGCTTCAGCATTTCCCGTCCTCTCAAACTCTGAAATGCGGCCTTCTCGTGCATCGATTAATGGTCGAGTGCGCTCTGGCTTTTTCCGCTGAGCCAGCTCGAACGACCCTCCGTCGCGAAGGATCCGCCTCCACAGGTGCGCTCGTGGGTTGGCAGGTCTCCGAGCAAAGCGCGAGCCGGTGCCGCACTGCAGCGTGCCCTGGCAGTCCGAGTGGAAAGTACATTCCCCTCCAATATGGGAAGCGGCCGCCAAAATCGCAAAATCTTCACCGCATCTGGCAACCCGCCGGCCCTGTCGGCGTGTGTGAAGGGCGTGTCCGTTCAAGTCGTCATCTCCGTCATTCGTTGGTCGTCGTCTCTGTCTTCCCCTTTCCCTGCCTCCCCCCATTCCCTGGGCTCGTCGAATCCCCCCCCCTTCCCCAGGGACCTCCTCAGCGCGCCAGCCAAAGCAAAGTTGAGCAACGTCGTAATTGAGTCGAAGGGAAGCCCCTTCCCTTCGATCCCTCTCCCGCCGGGGGGAGGAAGGGGGTCCCGGGGGGGGGTCAGATACCCCTGGGAGTCCTGGAGCCCAAAAAAGCGCCAAGACGGCCCGAGAGTGCCCCAAGAGGCCCCAACGACAGTCCAAAAGAACCCCGAATCGCCGAACGATCTGTCCAAGACGCCTTGACGGCCTCCAGACGGTCCAACAGGCCTGCAAAGCGCCCCAAGAGGCCTCCAGGAGCTTTCCCACGAGAGCCCCAAGAGGCAACATCATGGATTTCCCATACGTGTTTAGAACATTTTGGCGTTCTTGCCTCTTCCGCTTTCCGACGCGCCAAGACGGCCCAAGAGGTCCCCAAAATCGCCCCGGGACGGTCCAAGAGGCCCCCAAGAAGGTCCCTTAACGGCCGAAGAGGGCCCCAGGATGGACCAAAACGCCTCCAAGACGGCCCAAGAGGCCCCAAGATGCCCTCAAGAGGCCCCGAGGAAAACCCAAGAGGCCCCAAGAGGCTCCCAAGGGGCCCCCAAACTGCCCCAAGACAGCCCAGGAGAGCCCGAAATTGCCCAGGAGGCTTCCAGGAGTGCCTCGAGACGGCGCAAGAGGAGCCCTGGACAGCCCAAGACGGCCTCAAGAGAGCCCCAGGCTGTCCCAAGAAAGCCTCAGGCCTCCTCATCTTCCTCCTCCTCCCCCTCCCCTCTGTTCCCCCTCCTCCTGCTCTCCTCTGCCTCCTTCTCCTCCTCTTGCTTCTCCTCCACATCCTTCTCGCCCCTCCTCCTCCCTCATCCACCTCCTCCACCCTTCCTCCACCTACCACTCATCCGCCTCCCCCTGTTTCCCCCCCGTCGTTTTTATCTTCGTCGTTCTCAGGGTTGGCGGCACTGGCCGTAAGGCCTTCGCAATTTTCACCGCATCTGGCAACCTGATCAGGGCGGAGAAAGGGTGGCGCCGCCAAATGCCAGCCTGCAAGAAAACGCCTGTCCTGACCATGGACATAAATCCCCCATCCCGCCACGCGGATGGAGGGGAACGGGCCATCTAAGCTAGATCCATCACAAACAACGTGGGCTCCTTATAGCATCAGCGGTGCACCCGCCCCCTCAACCGCGAACTCCCGCGCAGAGCCCCGAGGGCGGCGAGCGAGAAGCTGACAGAGATCAGGGGCGCATTCGAAAACTGGGGGTCGTGCTGGTGCAACCGATGCTGGCGCCAGTGCGAGCCTATGTCCAGGCCTCTCAAGGCCCGCTGTCCCCCTGAACCCCCCTGTCCCACCAGTGCCCTCCTGGGCCTCCTCATCTTCAGCGACCTTGCACGCTTCAAGGTCAGGATCAGGGCAGCCATGGCGTCCTGCACCTGTGCCCGCGGCATACAGTCGGGGCGTTGACCTAAGGAACCCTGAATAAGGAACGAGGTCCCTCTTTTCCATAAGCTAAACTTCGATTTCCCATACAAAAACCTAAGGGGAACCCGAGGCAAACTGTAAAACAGTCAAGGAACACCGAGACCCTCCCCAACGAAAAGGGTTTCTTCTTCAGGGCCCCGACTGTATTATTGGCGGCCGTTTCGGAACCCGCTGCAGAAAGACGTGAGCACCGCATCTGAGAGCAGGCGCTCCTGCAAAAATCTGAACACAAGTCTCCCTCGCATCTGAGGTCGCCAACACCAGGGGATCTCGAACCCAGCCGCCCCTCGAACGCATCGACGCCGACTCGAGCGAGCAGCCCCTGGGCAAGCGGCCCTCAGCGCGAAGCGCGGCAACTCGCAGCTACTTGAGCTTGCAATCCGGTAGCCCCTGGATGTCAGCCCCCCAGAGGGCCCTGGCTGAGACCCCAGCTCTGACCGCATCCCCGACCTTGGCCCCAGCGTCCCGAAGGGCACGCACCTTGAAAACTTTCGGAGGGCTTCAGGCACCGATCCTGATGGATGGGAGGAGACCTGCGCCTACTAGCGTCAGTCGCATCTCCCCTTAGATTTCTTCGCACCTGGCCTCTCGATTGGCTGGGCAGCTGGCAGTCCCCTAGCACGCCATCCGCCAGCTGCTTAGAAGAAGCTAAAAGGCCAACCTTATCCCAGGCGATGGGCAAATCCATGCCCGCCATATCCGAAACTGAAGACTGAGCAGCACGACTTAGCTCCCTGCGAACGACTTGCACCCCGCCGACGGCATTCATCGGCGCATCATCGATCACACTCTTGACCCAAACTGTCGGGCTGGGCGTTGCTGCGCGGCGCGAGCTCGCCAACGGGAGGAGCCGCGCCAGCGTCGTCGTTCCAGAACGCCCAGCCCCAACAATCCCATTCGGATAGATGATGCGGCTGGTCACTCCTTGCCAAGTCGCTCTACGAGGCGTTCGATGCAATGCGCAATCTGCACAGGGCCAAGGCAGAGGGAATTCAGCGTGTCGGGTCACATCGAGCAACGCCAAATGGGAGATGTGCTCGCAAGATGTCCTGAATTGAAGACAGAGGCGTGCCGTCTCAAATCCCGGGGACGCGCGAGCATACGCGGCCAACGCGTCGTGGGCCCATGCGCTCTCATCACAGGATGGGCTGGAATCCGCCCCCCAGAAGAACCGACAGCCAACCGCGCGCTCCCAGCGAGGGCAGAGCCTGCGACGGATCCTGCCCCACACTCGGGAAAGCAAGGGAAGCCGCCCTATGGGGCGAACGCCCCCACATGGCTTGTCGAGAAAAACAGCCAAACCAGCGCCAGCCACATGGCTCCAGAGCTCGGCCGTCGCTCCCACGCCGACGCGATCAAGGCGAGCGCCTCGACCCGCGGCAGGGGCAGGTGGAGCAACAAACGCGGGCTGAATTCGTCCCGGCCCAGGCTCGTTGAGGGGCTGAACGCGGGCGCTGCTCCTAGCGCCATCCCCGCCGAGATGGGATCGGGTGAGCCCTCGACGGCCCAGCCACTCGGATGCGCGTCCCCCCCCGGGGCCGCTTGCGCCAGATTGGCGCCCAGTCCTTCAAAGTCTGGTCGAGAGCCTCCTGGCCGACCTGTGGGGCGGGGTCCCCCGGCAGATCCCCCTCCCCTCCTCGCCCACAAAAATCGGCAGGGGCGGAGGAACGGGGCCCTTGGTAAACCTGTGAACGACCCGAGAACCGATGCCTGGGCCCTAAGCCTCCGCGTTGCGCAGCCTTCCGCGGCCTCCTGCTTCACCCTGCGAGTAGCTTCGTCCTGGGCGAAATCGACGCGAGAGCTCCCTGGTGTCCTCGGCCTCAAGCCGAGCAAAGAAGGCGCCCAGCGTGGGACCCCTTAGAAATGCACCTCGGCAGTCGCGAACAAGGCCTCCAACGGCTGGGCTGCAGCTCCAAGGCGGGGCGGGCCCCCCTTCCCTTTCAGAGACGGAATGGCTAGGCGGCGATACTAAAGCCACCTCTGAGCATTTAAGTTCGAACGCGAATGAACCTCTCGGCCCCAGGCAGCTTGCAGCAGCGCGAGCTTTCAACTGGCAGCCTTTGGCCCTTCCCAAGCACATGGGGTCCTGGACGCCATGGGCCTCGCGCGGGGCCTTCTTCGCCGCTTCGAACCAACTGGAGGCCGCCTCCGGGGGGTCCAAGCCCGAAAAACACAGACATAGCATCCCTCTGCGCCTTAGTCTCGGGCAGCGGAGGCGCTCGAGGCACCGCCCGCTTCCAGACCTTGGCAGGGCCAGCCGGGTGGTGGAGCGCAGGATCCACTACACAATGCGGGCGCGCGGGCGCGCCCGCGAGCTCGTCGCAACTGCGGGCGTGAATCGACAGGAGCCTGCTGAGAACAAGAAATTCGTAGCAATTGTCGTGGCACGTCGGCCCTGTCGACCGCGCAATGCAGGCCCGCATGTGGTCTATCCGCTGGGCCTGTCGGAGAGCCTCAGCATCGGCGTTCCTACCGCCTCCGATGATGAAAGGGATCCCTGCCGACGCTGCCGCCTCACTGACGCGGCCGAAGCTGTCGATGTTTGCCCTGGCCAAGCCCCGAGTCGCGTGTCCATGCGCGGGGATTAGCAACATCTGAATGACTGGCGAAGAGGGCGACCCGACGTGCAACAAGTCTACCCGAACGCTTCTCATGAACGAAGGTCGCTGCACCAGACTGCGATTGACCCGGCGCCGCCGTGCCACCTGGGGATTCTTCCACGCCGCCCCCCGCCCTGGCCGCAGCCCCGAACGACGATGTGCAACCTGCCTTCGCAGCCCGTGACTGAGGCGAAGCCAGGTGCCGAGGAAGCAGCCGATGCTCTTGAAACATAACTGCACCATATACTGCGTCCTTCACCCTTTTGGCCCATTCCCTGTGGCCCATGCATTGGAGTTATACGCCGCGCGCGGAACGACATCCGATCCAGCGGCCTCAGAAGGGGAGGTGCCGCTCTGGACTGGGGCATCGACCACCCTCTCATGAGAGGCCCAGAACAGAGGTTGGGCAAGGGGGCAGGCATTGGCCGCCCACGCGCCTGCGGCCGTCCTCGCAAGCCCGCTGCTCTTCCCCTTCGGGGTCTGCCCTGGCTCAAGGCTCGAGGGCTCGCCCAAGATGGCTGAGTACGCCGAAAACGGCGCTGTACCGCCGCGCGCCTGCAGCTTCTCGTCGGACCCCCATGAAGACCAGCTCCAGCCAGCCTCAGCAAGGGAGGTGCCGCCATGAACTGGGGCACCGGCCACCCATTCGTGAGAAGAGGCCCAACAGAACAGAGGCCTGGCTAGGGGGGGCGAGAATCGACCGCCCGCGCGTCTGCGGCCGCTCGCGCAAGCCCGCTGCGCTCTCCCTCCGGGATCTACCCTGTCTCCAAGCTCGAGCCCCCCCCCCAGGATGGCTGAGCACCCCGAAGAAGGCGCCGTGCGTCGGCGCGCCTGCAGCCTCTCGTAACAAGCATTGGAACTCCTCGCGCGGCGCCGATCCAACAGCGCACGAAACGCGTCGATGGTCCACTGCAGCTGAGGCCAATGATGTCGGACGAACTGTTCCCGCGCCGCGGCAGTGAAAGGGCGCGCGTGCTACTGCAGGAAGGCGCGCCGACGCCCGCGGCCCCGCGTCCATGCTTCAGAACAGGCCTCACGATCCGCATCGCTCACCGATCCTCCAGAGCCATCCCTGCGCGAATGACTGTATCTCTGAACACAAGCACCTCGAAGCCGAGCGTTGCGCGGGGTGTGAAACATCTCCGTGAACCAGGCCGCGCGCCATTCCATCCACGAGGGGAAGTCGACGTCCGTCTGGCCTCCTAGACTCCATATCCATCGCGGACTCCAGCCCGCCATCGTGGCCAAAAAGGCACCCCGCTCCCTGGTTGGGTTGGGCGACGGCGGCAGTAACTCAGGCGGCGGGGGCCCCGTCGGTCCATCTCCATCAGGAACTGTACTGCTTCGCCGCTGTGCTTTCCCTGGCGCTCTGGGCCATCGCGTCGATGGCCTTCTGGTCGCGCTGGACAGTGGATGCTGCTGCGGCTGCTGCGCATGGGCCCCCGCCTGCAGCGCCATCGGCTGCGGGGCCAGCGGGGGGGGGGGGGGGGGGGGGGCGCGACAGCCCCGCTGCCCGCTGGCCGACTGCCAGCCTGGCTGGCGGGCGCCCGATCTGCGGGCTGGGATGCAGCTCCCGGGCCTCCGCCTGGCTGGGCGCCCTCTTCCTTGACATCTCGGCGCTGGCGCTTGGCAGGGAGATGGGTTCGCATTTCGCGCCTTTGGCCGTGCTGGGCCCCATCGCGGCCAAAATCGCTTCCTGTATATGTTTGCCCATCGTGGCTTGGAACTCGAGCCGCCGAGCCTTCTCGCCATCCTCGGCGTCAAGGTCCGCTATGCGCCCAAGATCTCCATGCCCGCAATCTCGACGGCGTCAATCTCCCCCTCCCCACTCAGCAACTGGGAGGGGTTGATCTGGGAGCCGACAGGGGCTGCCACTTCATCCGCCGAACGCTTCCCTTCGGCCTTGCGCAGCTCGAGCATGGGCTCCCCCTGTCACTCGCGCCTGGCGTCGTGCGCCGCGGCGGCGGCCTCGGCTGTGGCCGCGCTGCGCTCCTCCAGGTAGCTGCGCGCCGCATCCTCGCGAGCGATGCGCGCCTCGAGCTGAACTTCAGCCCTGCGGCAGGCCACCCCCTTCGCCGAGACCTTCCCCCCAAGCAGCGGCGCCCCGCAGGCTTCGCAGGCTGGGCCAGCGGCGCGATGGCGCCCTCCAGCGCCTGCAGCTCCGCCGACGCGTCGCCTCCCAGCCGCAAGCGCAACTGCGCCGGGGGGGCCGCCGCGTCCATGTCGCCAGGCTGCTGAGCCTCGCCTTTGGGCTTGGCGGCGCCCCGCTGCCACTGCCCAGGCGGCCATGCGGGCCGCGCCTGGCTGGGCGGGGCGGCCGCCGCCTGTGCGGCCCAGACGCCCTGGGCAGCGTCACGCCGCGGCATCCCCATGGGCCCCAGCGTCGAGTCACACTGAAAGCAAAAGGTCCTCGACTTCCAATTGCATTTGTGCCGACACGCCGAGCACGATACATAATCGGCGTGGGCGGCCTTGACCATGGGCCCCTGCAGGGGCTCACTCGAAACGTCGCAGTGCCCGCTGGCACAACAAAGGGTGCAACACACGGGTCCCACGCGGGAGCTGTGAGAGGTATGGGCTCCTGAACGCTAGGCTCAGGGATCGCAGGTGGGGGCGCACCTCCCACTTGCCACACGCAAAATCCCTGAGCCTCCAGCTCCGGACTTGAGCCATAGCGGCTACGGAGGAGGGGGAGGAGCAAAAGGACGAGGACGACGAACAGGAGGATGAGGAGGAGGAGATGACGGATGTGGAGGAAGAGGTGGAGAAGGAGGCGGTGGAGGAGGAGGTGGAGGAGGTGGAGGAGGAAGAAGAAGTGGAGGAGTAAGAGGAGGGCGAGGAGGTGGAGATGCAGGAGGAGGAGGTGGAAGGGGAGGAGGTGGAGGAGGAGATGGAGGAGGAGGTGGAGGAAGATGAGGTGGAGGAGGAGGACGAGGAGGCTGCACTCGTCTTGCTACCCCCCGCACCCCTTGCAGTCAAGTCGCCACAGTAAGGACCAGCTTGGGCGGGGGGAAGTGGAGGAGGAGAGGATGAAGCGGAGGAGGAGGACGAGGAGGAGAAGGAGGATGAGGATGAGCAAGAGGAGCAGGAAGACGAGGAGGAGGGTGGGAGAAGGTGGAAGAGGAGAAGCAGGAGGAGGAGGAGGTGGAGGAGGAGGAGGAGGAGGAGGAGGAGGAGGAGGAGGAGGAGGAGGATAATGGTGATGAGGAGGAAGAAGTGGGGGAGGAGGAGGAGGAGGAGGAGGAGGAGAAGGAGGAGGAGGAGGAGGAGGAGGAGGAGGAGGAGGAGGAGGAGCAAGAGGAGCAGGAAGACGAGGAGGAGGGTGGGGAGAAGGTGGAAGGGAGAAGCGGAGGAGGAGGAGGAGGAGGCGGGGGAGGAGGAGGAGGAGGAGGAGGAGGAGGAGGAGGAGGAGGAGGAGGGAGGATGAAGGAGGAGGAGAGAGGGAGGAGGAGGGAGGAGGAGGAGGAGGAGGAGGAGGAGGAGGAGGAGGAGGAGGAGGAGGAGATGGGGGAGGAGGACGAGGTGGTGGAGGAGGAAAAGGAGGAGGAGAAGGAGGTGGAGGAGGAGGTGGAGGAGGGGGAGATGAAGAAGGAGGAGGAGGTGGAGGAGGAGGAGGCTGCACTCGTCGTGCTACCACCCAGAACGCCAGCCGCCACGAGCCTGCTCCTGCTCCTGCTCCTGCTCCTGCTCCTGCTCCTCCTCCTGCTCCTCCTCCTCCCCCCCTTCTCGTCCTCCTCGTCCTCCTCCTCCCCCTCCTTCTCGTCGTCCTTTTTCTTCTTCTTCTGTTTTCCTCCTCCTCCTCCTCCTCATTCTCCGCCTCATCATCATCCGCCTCTTCCTCCTGTTCTTCCTTCTCCTCCTTCTCCTCCTCCTCCTCCTAATCCACTTCCCCCCGCCCAAGATGGTCCTCGCGTCGGCGACTTGACTGCAGTGGGTGTGGGTCCGCGGGAGGGAGCGAGGGGGAGGGAAAGGGAGGAGAGGCAAGCGGAGGGCGAGGAAGAAGGAGCATCATGCTTTAGAGGAAGAGGGGCGCCTCAATAGGAGGCGCAAGATGTTGAAACCGTAGCGGGTCTGAGACAGCGACACCACGCTCGCCGGCGTGTCTCCAAGCAGCGCGCGCGCCAGGCGCTCCGCCTCCTCGGCCACGCCGAAGTCGAGGACGGCCTCGACGACGTAGCTGTGAAAGCGCTCCTAAGGAGATGGAGGCCTCCCGGGTGGGGTCCGAGTCGACTGGGTCGGAGCATTGCACCGCCTCGCCGATGTATCAGCGACGTCGGCGATCTACGATTAGGTCGGGCATGTCCCTTTACAGGTGGATTTTGGCAGAAAAATGAAACACTGAAACAATGCCCCAAAATAGTCAACAAAAACCGTCCACAGACGATCTTTGGACTATTTTCGACGAGGGACACGCCCGACCTAAGTCTACGGCGCCGTCGGCGTGGGGAGATTGGGCTCCACGTCGAGCCGCATCGCCGGTGCGTCGGCGCTGCGGCGCGACACCCGCCGACCCCAGCTGCTCGGACCCCCACAGCTGGGAGGCCCAGGTGGGGGAGGAGGTGCGGGATGCCCAGGCCTCCGAGAGATGCGCTCCCCTGCCTGACAATTTGGGGGGGGGTGGGGCAGGAGGAGGAGGAGGAGGAGGAGGAGGAGGAGGAGGAGGAGGAGGAGGAGGAGGAGAAAAAGGAGGAGGAGGAGGAGAAAAAGGAGGAGGAGGACCGCGGCCGCCAGACCTAAGATGTGGCGGTGCTCCCTTGGCGTCCCGCCGTGTGGCCCTCGGCGAGGGGCGACTGCACACCGCGGCCGACGGGCCCAGAGAAGGCTGGTGCGCCCCGTGTCTTCCGCCCATCGCGCTCTCGGGTCGGGATCGCTCGACGCAAACTGACTGCGTACAGTTTTCTGCCACCTGTTTGCACGCCCGAGATCGGTACAGAAAGAATGGGTACAATGCCCAACAACAAATGTTGTCCCAAACCAACAGCGGCCGCTGCTGGGCAGGCGACCTTCTGTCTCAAATGGACACAGGCCGCGGCGGCGCGGACAGCGAGCCCTGTTCAAAATGAGCAGGAACTGCCGTTGGGCATCGTACCCATTCTTTCCGTACCCATTTCGGGCGTCCAGAACCTGCGCACCTCCCCCTGTTCCAGTTAAAATCTTAGGATTTACATTGAAGCATTACGAATAGTCTCCCTAGGGGAGCTCTCTGGGGCCGCGGGAATGCTTAAGAAAACTCAAGTTTTCTTAAGCATCGCCTAGGGTGTAGCTCCTGCGCACCTGCCACCTGCGCACCTCCCCCTCCTCTCGGTGTCCCCGGGGCCCGCTCTGCATCGGGCCACGGGGCCGCCAGGCCCCTGATCCGGGACGGCACGCCGACCCCGGGGAGGGGGGTCGAGGCCACCGACGCGGGGAGCGCAACAGTCACAGCGTCGGACGCCTGGGTGCCTGAGGATCCCATTTTGTTCGCTCTGCGCGGGGCCCACGGGCGCCCGACCCAGTCCGCAGCTCCCGCTGCCCCCCCCCCCCCCCCCGAGGCCAGAGGTGGCGAGGCACTTCTGCCTCGATCTCTTTAGGAGGAGGAGGAGGAGGAGGAGGAGGAGGAGGAGGAGGAGGAGGAGGATTCCAGATGCTGGATGTCTGCGCAGCCGCGCGAGGCTGTCTGCCACGTAGCCTCCACAACCTCCGCGCCGCCCGAGGCGCGCTGGGGCCATGAGGCCCATGCGGCCCAGGCGCGCGAGCGCGCAGAGCGCGATCCTCGTCGAGACCCTGCGGATGGCCCCAGGTCTTGGTGGACTGGCGGCGCGCACAAGGGGGCAGGGGGAGGGGGGAAGGCTTCTCAGGAGGAGGCTGCTTCTTAGAAGGCGCGGGCCTTCCATCTACAGACAAGGCCCTCACCTTCTAAGAAGCAGGGTTGCTTCTAAGAGGGCCTTCCCTCCTCCCCCTGCCCCCCTCTGCGCGTGGCCGAGTGGAGGTGGGCTCCCAGCTTGGCCCGGGGCTGCTGAACCCGCCGTCTGGGCGCTGGCGCCGCTGCTCGCCTGCGTCTGCCGTCAATCGTGCTCCACTGCTCTGAGCTCGTGATTATTGCTTGCGTTGCTGTGGCCTGACGACGCAACGGCCACCAGGTCAATGTCAACACGACGCACGGGGCGAGGACGAGGAAGGCGAGGACGAGGACGACGGAGGTGGAGGAGGAGGTCGAGGGCAAGCGCGAGGGCCAGGACTGACCCGCGGAGGCTCGGGTGTGCCTCTGGCCACGCTTTCCCTCTCGCGGTGTCCTGGGCTGTGTCGGCGGCGTCGGTGCAGAGGAAGTCGAGCACCCTCTGTCGCTGCACTGGGTGGGCGTGCTCCAGGATGGCCTTGATGACGTGGTGCCCATACGTGTGGCGGCAGAGGCTGCCCACCTCCGCCAGCAGCTCCTCCACGAGCACTGCCCTCCCCTCGTTGGAGAGCGTGTCCGCGCAGTGCTCCATGAGCCGGATGATCACCCGGCAGCCGAACCGGTGGCGCGCCATCTCGGCGGCGCACCCACGCTGCTCGAGGGCGATGAAGTCCGCAAGCCCTGGCGGCAAGACCTCCACCATCTTCTGCACCACGTAGTTGCCGTGCGGCGAGCGGATGAGGCTGAGCACGTGGCCGTGCAGCTCCTGCACGAACTCTGCTGCGGTGGCGAGGTCGGCAACCTCGAAAGCGCGCTGCACCACGTGACATCCGGCACCTGAGCATCGTTTAACCGAACCCCATCCCCACGTGGGCTGGGCCCCACTGGCCGATTCACCCCATAGATGGGGATACGGGCCGTCCCCGTCGGGCTTCGAGGTGCTCGTCCCCAACTGGGGTGCAAGGATGCTGGGGGCCTGGATGGGCATGGGGATGGGGATGGGGATCGGTGAAACTAGACGAGCGCGTTCCACTACTCGCAAAAGTAACTACTCGCAAATGGCCTGGATCCCCCGCGGGGGGTCTACGAGAGATGGCATCGAATGAGACGTGTGTTTTTGTCGGACGCTTGCGAGTAGGAACTTTGCGAGTAGTGGAACGCGCTCGGTGATAAACGATACTGAAGGGGTCCTGGGACGAACAAAACAATAAAAACGAATAACAGGATTCCCCTATATTTTCTAGGTTTTTGCCTTCCCCCCACTTCCCATAATTCCAATATGTTCCAGGGAATCGACGGTGAATTGTGTCTGCGTGTTTTCCCCTCCTGAGATACTGAGCACCGTCCATGGCAAGGCGCCGCACCCCGCCTACCAGGCCGGCGAGCGCGGCCGCGCGCGCCGCGCCGCCGGCGTCGAGGTCCGCCAGCACCCGGTCGAAGTCCGCAGCCGCGCCCCCCCGGTGCACGGCGAGGCGCGGCGGTGGGGGGCAACGACATGGGGGGAGGAGGAGGAGGGGGGAGGAGGAGGAGGGGGGAGGAGGAAGAGGGGAGGAGGAGCAGGAGGAGGAGGAGGAGGAGGAGGAGGAGGAGGAGGAGGAGGAGGAGGAGGAGGAGGAGGAGGAGTAGGAGGAAGAGGAGGAAGAGGAAGAGGAGGAGGAGGAGGAAGAGGAGGAGGAGGAGGAGGAGGAGGGGGAGGAGGAGGAGGGGAGGAGGAGGAGGAGGAGAAGGGGGAGGGGGACTGGCATAGGGGGGGGAAACATTGACATGTAATCGGCGGCACATCGCGGGTAGATCGGCGACAGGCCCCAGATAGCGAAACCGCACCTTCCTGGGCGGGATGGGGCTATCCGGCCTCCATCGGCGATGGATAGGCGATTGGGGGTCGATGCGTCCCCTCTATGCCAATCCCCCCCTATCGTTGCCCCTGAGGTGGAACGCCAAGGGCTGTCCGGCAGGGCTTCTGCAATTCCTCTCGGGGGCCCTCCCTTCTCATCACCTGCAGCCGCGTGCACCGCCCCTCCCCCCCACACGTCCCCCGTAACAGAAACAATGGTCCGTTCTCCAGAGGCTACGACCCGTTGGAAACGAGACGCCGACAATGGATCGGCGCTCCCGATGCCACGATCTGTTGCAAGGAAACGGTCGATCCACCCTCTTAGGGCCACCATCCATTTTCACAAGCTGTGGATCCGAGATCCGCGCTCCCGAATTTCCAAGACAGCCGAGGCAGGCAACTAACTCCGCCAAGATGGCCCAAGATGCCTCCAAGACGGACCAAGATCGTCCCAAGCCGGTCAGAGAGATGGCCTCAAGACGGCCAAGAAGCCCACCAGACGGCCCAAGAGAGCCACAAGAGGACCCGTAGGGCCCGACGATCCCAAAATCCGCCGACCCCTTGTGGGTTCCAAGCGTGTGAGATTTCCCCTTCCCCATACATTCCCCCTCCCCCAGGGGCACCACACTAGAAAAAAGGACTCCCCCCTGGCCCGCGACGACCGCCAAGTGAACTCCCCAGGGGCAAGCTCAATTTGAGGCCCGAAGACAAGCCAAGAGGGCCCTAAGAGAGCCCCAAGACGATCCAAGAAGGCTCCGAATCGCGGAACAATCAATTTAAACCACCCAACACTGCATCAAAGCGGCGCACGATGCCTCCAAGGCGCCCCATGAAGGCCTCCAAGGTCCATCGCAAAGCCAGCAAAAAAGGACACGTCGTCTCATTACGTTAGGAATATATTCGTTTTTGCCACATGCCCCTTTGGGCCCCGTTCAAGACGCCACAAGAGACACCCAATGCCGGCCCAAGACGACCCACGAGGGCCCCTCAGATCAAGACGACTGCCGAGGGCCCCAGGACGGCCCTGGAGGCGCCGAAGACGTCCCCAAAAAGAGGCCATCAAGGAGGGCCCAAGAGAGGGAGCCTGAAATCATATTTCTAGCTTCCGCCCGAAAGGGGCCTCCGACGCCACCACCAGTAACCCCCACGAGGCTCCAAGAAACCCCCTAGAGGCCCAAGTGATCCTCCGATCATGTTTTTCAACAAGTTCCCGTACCGTCCCCCGTGCGACCCAGGAGCATCTATTTGGACGCCCGAAATAGGTACGGAAAGAATGGGCACTATGCCCAACAACAAATGTTGTCCCAAACCAACAGCGGCCGCTGTTGGGCCAGCGGCCTTCTGTCTGGAATGGACACGGGCCGCGGCGGCGCGGACAGCGAGCCCTGTTCAGAATGAACAGGAACTGCTGTTGGGCATTGTACCCATTCTTTCAGTACCCATTTCGGGCGTCCAGATAGAGGCCCAAGTGATTCTCCGATCATGGTTTTCAACAAGTTCCCGCACAGTCCCCCGTGCGACCCAGGAGCATCCAAAGGCCTCCGCCCCTCTACTCCAGATTTCGTAATAAAAGGGAGGGGGTCTGGACCCTCCAAGACAAGCCATTTCAGACCCCCCCCCCCGTGGGAGATCCCTCCAAAGCATCGTCCCCAGACCCCCCCAGGCCCTCCAAGATAGCCTGGAAGAGACCCCCCCCCGAAATGAGACCCCCCTCCCTTTATTACGAAATCTGGGGTAATGTTTTTCCACAAGTTCCCGCACAGCCCCCCGTGCGACCCAGGAGCATCCAAAGGCCTCCGCCCCTCTGCCCAGGGCACGGCGGCGGGGTGGGCCGGCAGCTGCTCGATAGACCCCCCGCTCTCCCGCAGCCGCACCTCTCCCTCCCCATTTTCCGCCGGCCTTTGTGCGTCTGTCTCCTCTGCTGTCATGCCGGAGGACGAGGGAGTGAGGAACGCGGGGCGCCCTCTTCAGCACGAGGACCCAACGCCACATGTTTTTTGGAAAGAAAAGGAGGAGGAAGTGGAGGGGGGGCAGAGGAGGAGGAAGAAAAAGAGAAGCAGGAGGAGGAGGTGATGGCGGCCGCGGCCGCGGTGGCGACGAGGGGTGGCCCCCCCTTTCCTCTTTGTCATTGTGGTCCTGCTCCGCGTGTTCCTCCTCCCCCCCCCCTCCTTTCTCCGCGGATTCCCGTCTCTTCTTCCTAGTCCTCCCCCTTCCCACCCCCGCCTCCGTCCACCACAAACCTCACCACTCGTCTACCCCAAGACGGCCCAAGGGAACCCCAAGAGAGCGCCTGCAGCCGGAAAGGCCTCCCAAACGGCTTCTGGAGAGGCCCGACGGCGCAAGAGCGCCCCAAGACTGCCCAAGAGGCCCCCAAGAGGCCCCGGAAGTTCTAAAGGGGCCCCCAGGGCCCCCCACGAGGCCGCCAGAGGCTCCTAAGAGGTTCCCAGGAGGCCCCACAACTGCTGAAGTGCCCGTGCTCCGGGCGTGCACCCCGCGAAGCGAGAGGAGTCATGGAGTGTCAAAGGTTTTCGAAAGATATCGGCGCCCCCACCCTTTTGGGCTTGGCTCGGCTCCAGACTTCCCCAGAGACCTCCAAGATGGCCCCGAGACGGCATCAAGACAGCCCAAGATGGCCCTTAGACGGCCCACGATGACTCCAAGAGAGCCCCGAGCTGGCCCGCGCAAAACGGCCTTAGTCAGCCCCTCGGCGGCTCAAGGGAGCTAAACAACTGTCCAACGTGGCCCCGGTGACCAGCAAAACTGCCCCACAGGGGCCCACGACAGCTTCAAGACGGCCCAAATGAGCTTCACGCGAGCCCTTCAAGAAGGGAAGATGAACAAGTGCCGCATGTGAGGGCCGTCCTCTCAGTCCTCCACCGCATCCTCATTCTCATCATTGGCATTACCATCAACATCACCACCACAATCGCCAAAACCCCGTCGTCACCACCACCACCATCAACAGCATCGCCATCAGCATCATCATGTTCGTCTTCCCCCTCGTCCGCCACACGGGCAAGTCGGTTGTGATTTGTCCTAAGGGGGGTTCTGTTTTGGCCCCTGGCAGGTCTGTGGTCTTCCTGCCAGGGTGACAAAAAGGTCCTCTCCAATGGACCCCCCCTGGGTTTTTTGCTGAACCGTCGGACTTCTCTCTCTCTCTCTCTCTCTCCCTTATTGGCGTGCGATCCCCCTCGCCATCATGCGACTCCGCTGCGCCCTCGCTTCCGGCACCTGCGCCACGCCGCCGCGCGCCACGGCCTCCCGCCGCTCGCCGCCCGAGTGCTCGGCTGGCACGGTGGCGGCGCCCTGCCGCAGGCAAACCCGCATACTCCTGCTGCGCCACCGGCACGCGGTCGACCGTCCTGCGCCTGCCCCCGTGCTGGCGCTGCTGGACGGGGCACGGGGCGCCGCCTCGAGCCGAGGCCGCCCCGGCCGGGTGCGGGGCAGCCTCGGGGGCCGCCTGCGGGGCGACGGGCTGGAGCATCACGAGCACGTGGCCCGCGCCGAGCGGCGCCTGCGGCGCCCAGACGGCGCATGCCCCGTCGGCGTGGTGGCTCCACGAGAGGACCTCAGGAGGAAGGCACGACGGCACACAGCGGAGGCCAGTCCGCCAGAAACCTTCCACGGGAAACCCAACCCTGAGACCCCAGGGCCTCCGTGGATCTTTGGTGTGGGAGCGTCACGCCCTCCGTGGCAAGACCGTCGAAGACGAAGTCCTCCTGTAGAGGGACAGGCCCGGCTGAAGGCGAGCAGGGTGTTTCTTGGCATGGGCCCCCACTGTAGACATCTTGGGCGCCCGAGTTATCCAGGGTAACTCGGGTCCGGGGTAACTCGGGTTTGGATTCCGGAAAAAGGAACCCGAGTTAGCCCTGACCCGAGTTACCCCTGATGATTCGGGGCTCTGGACGCCCGAGTTATCCGGGGTAACTCGGGTCCGGGGTAACTCGGGTTTGGATTCCCGAAAAACGAACCCGAGTTATCCCTGACCCGAGTTACCCCTGATGATTCGGGGCTCTGAACATCGACCTTCGACGGTCCGCGCGGATTTCAGAGATCTGTGCTGGCGGCGCCCCCCCCGCCCCTGGCGCGCGGATGGCGCGTCGGAGGCGGCGCCGCCAGAGGGAGGTCCAGCGCAGATCGCAGATCCAAGAAGGCCGCGCGGACCGTCGAACAATTACAGTGGGGGCCAGTCCGCAAGAAACCTCCCACAGGAAACCCGACCCTGAGACCCCAGGACCTCCATGGATTTTTTGGTGTGGGAACGTCAGGCTTTCCATCGCCATCGAAGCCCAAGAAAGCCAGGGCACCCTGGAGGCAAGCAGGGTGCTTCTTGGCATGTTGTCTGCCTTCTGCTGATGCGCAGCTGTGCTGGTTCAGATTATGTCTCTTCGGGGCCTGCTGCCCGCTCGGCTGCGACATCTGCACGGGCACCAGGCATTGGACCATGGGCATGGGCGCGAAGCTGGCCATCGTGGTGGTCTGGTCACTCACTGCGAACGCCTGGTGCCACTGTGGGCAGGCCTCCTGCCGCTGCTCGTGGGCGGACCCGTCCCACTGCACCTGCGCCGCCTCGTCCGCCTGCGCGTGATCCGCGGCCTCCTGGAAGCCGTCGGAAGCCCCGCCGTCGTGGGACGCCGCAGTCGTCGTCTCGCAGGAGACGATGTTCCTGGCTTCCGCCAACTCTGCCTCGACCGCTGCCATTCGGCCCAGCTTCTGCAGCTGCAGGGGGTCCACGCGCTCGCCAGCACTCACGAGCTTCTCGATCTTCCGCATCTCCCGGAGCTTCTTCTCCAGCTTGAGCACCTCCCTGGTATCGGCTGCGGGCGTCACACCCCCTGGGCGCTGCATCCGAGCGGCCTCTGCGTTGCACATCGCGGCGGCGCGAAAGCACGGGGTGAGGTATCGACCGGATCGGCTCTCTGAGCTAACTTTTCTTGGTCCCAGATGGTTGCTGCAGGGCGGTATCGGGTGGTCTGCGGCTCGTCTTGAACATTTCTCGGGCCCTCTGTGGCGGGACTCTAAGGTGGCAAAAATGGTTTGCTTGTCGTCGAATTCTCATCTCTACAGAATTTGCCAGCCCAACGGGCCAGAGGCGTGCTAAAATATCCGGTCAGAGTTTCAGAATGTTGCTAGTTCGCACGCGCGTGGCGGCACCTGGGAGTCCCCGGACGAGAAAAACCCGGGCAGAGTCTCGGCAAGTCCTGGCAGTGTCCCCGCAAGGTCGGGTCAGAGGTGCCAGAACTCCTGGGCGCGGCCTCTGGGGCTCCCCGAACGCCACAATGAGGCGCCAAAAGGGTGGCACGCCCCACGGCCTCAGGCCAAGCGTTCGAAGATGGCCCACGATGGTCCCAAGAAGGTCCAAGAAGCGCCCAAGACGCTCCAGAGGGTCCCAAGAGGATTTCGAGAAGCTCCGATAACGCAAACATCAATTGATTCTGCCTGGTTTTCGAACGATTTTGGCGGTACCGCCTTTTCGAGCTGCCGACCGCCCTGGACGGCCCAAGAGGCCTTCAAGACGGCCCAACCACGGCCCAAGAGGCCTCCAGAAGCACTCCCACGAATGCACCCAGAAGCATGATTCATCAATCTCCCTTTTGGTTTTTGCGAACTTCTGGCGCCCTCCCCTCGTCAGCCTGCCCGACGCTCTACAACGGCATCAGAGGCCCCCAGGATCGCCCCTAGACGGCTCGAAGTCCTCCAAGAGGTTCCCACAAGGGCCCCAGAGGGCCCCACGACGGCCCGAGACGCCTCCAAGACATGTCTAGCAACACCCAAGACGGATCCAAGAGGGTGCTCAGACGGGAGAGCCGAACGGACATCTCGAGCCCTCAGGAGGTCCCAAGAGGCCTCCCAGCCGCCCCCAAGAAGCCCCTAGGAAGCCCCTGGAGGCCCCCAAGAGGCTCCCACGATGCCCTCCAAGAGTCTTCCCAAAACGCGCCCAAACTGCCCACCAGAGGCACCCGAAAGCGCTCCGAAGAGACCCCGACAAGCATCCCCTCCGCCCCCTGCTCCTCACCCTCCTGCTCATGTTCCTCCATCTCGTCTTCATCATACTCCACCTGCTCATTGCTTGTCTCGACATCCTTCTGCCACAACGCCCTCTCGTCGTCCTCCTCCGCACGCTGTTCCTCATCTTCCCCCTCCTGCTCCACGGCGTCCTCCTCCTCCTCTTCCTGCTTCTCCTTCTCTTCCTCCTCCTCGTCACCGTTACCCTCCTACTCCTCCTCCTCATCCCGCTCCTTCCTCCTCATCATGCCCCCCCCCCGCCCCCACTCCCCCGAGTGCACTTCCCCCGAGTGCACTCCCCCGAGTGCACTTCCCCCACCTTCCCTCGACCTCGCCTTTCTCATCCTCCTTCCCCCCCTCTTGCTGCTTCACCGCGTCCTCCGCCTCCTCCTCCTCCTGCTGCTCTTCCTCTCCCCCTTCCTTCTCCTCGCCCTTATCGTCTTCAGGGTCGGCGGCACCGGCCACAAGACCTTCAGAATAACAATCATATTTTCCCTGACTCTCTCTTCCCTGTTCGTTCGCTATCCCTCTCGCTCCCTACTCCTGCTTTCTCCCTCCTAGCACCCATACGTATCCTCCCTCCTCCTCTCCCCTCCTTCTCCTCCTCCTGCTCCTTCTCCTCCTCCTCCCCCTCGGTCCTCCCTCCTCCTCCCTCCCTCCTTCTCTCCTCCTCTCCCTCTGTCCTCCGTGAACTGCAGAGAGGCACATGTGCGCTCGTATTCGGAACTCACTGGAACTATGCCGACTGCCGCGCCGGAAGCAAGCAAGCAAAGAGAACACTGTGGTGCGGTGACCTGCCATTGCTTATCTTCATCTTTTGAGATCTGCTTTATCTGACCCAGCGGGAGAAGGAACACGAACCCCTTCATGATACCAAGGATGTGCACGATAACCTGGCGCGAAACAAGCCAATCCAATTCCCTCGTCGTCCTCCTCCTCCGCGCTTCCCCGACCCCCCCCACCACTCTCGATTCCCATCCATCCCTCACTCCTTCCTCCTCCTCATGACCCCTGCCTCCTCTTCCTCTGCCCATACTCCCGTGATGAGGGAGCAAGGGGGGAACAATCGCTTTTCAAACGCACCACAGCATCATCCTGTCAGCCGTCAGCCCGACCAAGACGTCACCACAACACTTGGTGCACCACTCGACACAACTCCGTGCCTTGTTGTCCGCAAAAGCTCCCCCCGTCATTCAATTAACCCCTCGACACAACTCCGTGCCTTGTTGTCCGCAACAGCTCCCCCCGTCATTCGATTGACCCATGGCTATCGACACCGCGGATCAGACTTGAACCATAGCAAACAAACTCTCGGTCGGCGTGTGGGTGACGTGGCCCTTGCCTTCCGTGTCATCGAGCAACCACACGTCACCCACGCCGAACTCGCGCGACTCTCCGTCGCTGACCGTTATCCTGCACCCGCCTCTCAGACACATGCAATACTGCTTCGCTGGAGTTGGGTGCGCCACGTCCCCGCCCCATCCCGGCAACGTCTCCACCAGCAGAAAATTCGACACTGGCATCTTGTCCGAGGCGAAGAGCGACGGCGCTGGAGGCGCAAACATCTTCTCTACCATCGCCACCTCGGCCTCGTCGTCGAAACGTGAATCTCCAGTCGCTGCGTCGTGGCACACTCGCACGAGACGACGTACTCGCTGTGATGAGGCCTCCACTTTTGCATCTGCCGGCGTTGACATGTTTCGAAGCCGTTTCAATCAATCAAAGTATCGGCACTGGGCTTTGGATATCCACTCTACTCTGCCACGGTGCCGCCTGGCACGCTGAGGCGTGGTAGAATGCCAAGTGCTGAGGGCTTCTACAGTCTTCCAGTGCCCCCCCCCTACGAGCATCCAGGGCACGCACCGCACCCCCACCTCCCGAGGCCATGACCACTCACCCGTGCAAAACAACACAGGTCTGCGCTCTCGAAGCCACGACCCCGTGTGTCAAAGCGCTGGGCCCGCGCTCCCGAGCTTCCAAGACCGCGGAGGGAGCAAAGCAAGGCTGCCAAACTGGTCCTCCGTACCCCAGACAGATACGGCCTACGAATGCCCCGAATACGGCCCGAGATGGCCAAAAGACGGCCCAAGACGCCTCCCAGCAGGGCCCGACGTGGCCCTGAGCATCGAATTTTCCAACAGGCTGCTGAAGGACTTTCGCATCGCCACTTTTTCGGGCGTCCGTCAGCTCAAGACGGCCCAGACATCTCCAAGATGCCAAGCGAGTCCGAACACGACCCACGAGGACTCCAAAATGGCCAACGATGCCTCCAAGACGGCCCTACTACGGCCCAACAAGGCCCCTGGATAGATCCAAGACGGATTTAGAAACCCCTTCGATGGCCAAAGATGGCGCCAAGAGGATCCCAAGACACCATCCATACGGCCCAGAGGGTGCCTAGCAGTACCCCGCGACGGCCTGAGAGGGCCACAAGAAAGCTCCAAGGGACCCCGACGACTGCCTTGCACATGAGCCTTGAAAGCTCTTTAAGAAGCGAAGGCGACGGGTGTCACATCGGACGTTCCTCTTTCTCCCCCCCTCCTCCTGCTCCTCCTCTTGCTTCTCGTCACCATCATCAACCCCATCATCCTCATTACGGCCCCTCGCAAGCTTAGTGACACGAGGCGACGCACGTGAAGGCCTCCCGTACCCAGTCGAACAGTCGCCACCCAGAATGCTGGGCTGGCACGATGGCGGGACTTGCCGTAGGCAAATGGATAACGACAGTGTGCGACGCTAGACTGAGAACCGCAGCGTGCTAAGTGGAACGCGGGCACCCAGAACCAACATGGCAACGGAGTTATCGCGTGTCGATAACGACCCACATATTCGACGTATTGTTTGTTCAATGTTGGGTATCCGAAGTCTCGGCTCTTTTCGCAGAGTCGTCCTTCCATCCTGACGTTTTCAGTCTCGACGCCTGGTGAAGACCCCCCCAACGCGAAAACTGTGAAGCACAGGCGTTTGTTCCACATTTTAGATGTTGGGTTTCTCAATCATAACTCTGGTCTCAAGCGGCCAATCGGGACGATTCCGGCACGGCACAAAAGAAACGCCCTCGACGAGGCGTAGCTGCTGGAAGGCCCCCCGATGTAAAAAACAGGAACCGACGAATCTGGAAACAAGAGGTAACGAATGAGTATGAGGAGGAGGGGGACGAGAACAGAAGGGGTTGTTTGCCATGGTTCAGACATGAGTCTGCCTCAGGGTGTACAGGACGCAATATACCCCATGAGAGGGACCTTGCGCCATACATCACGACTGGCTCGGACTTCGTTTCGGCCTTCGCCCAGCGGTTGCTTTGGAACAAATGGCAACACATTGGCGAAAAGCCGGCTGTCATCTACCTGTGGCACGGAAGTGCCGGCCGTGAAACCGTGCGCAACGCCCTCAACCTGAATGCTTGGGCCGACGGAGAACACGCGACCAATAGGGAATCCGTTCTCCGACGGCCCGCGGTCGAACTGCACGTCGTGGCGCGATGCATCCCAATCCCTGAATTCGCCACGACAGCGTGTGTGGACTATTTTTAAAACGGCGCAACGTCATGGCACCTTAAGCACATGATTGCGATCTAGACGCTGGGAAACCGCACCGCGCCCACATTTGGCACGTCATCCAAAGCGCTTTCGCCCCAGAGGTGGTCCCCAGGAGCCGTTCGCAGAGACGCCGTTCGTCTTGGGCCACCAGGCGGCGCGCGCAACGCAACGATGGGCGTGGAAATGCACGCGCGCCGCCTGGGCGGTCGTGGAACCAAACGGCGGCGAAAAAATCCGATCGCACGGCCAAACACCCCGTGTCTAGAGCCGCAAGAAAGAGCTTGTCGTTTCGTGACAATGGGCAACGTCTTGCTCGACAAAAGCATGGAGGTAGTGCGTTTCCGTTCGGGTTCCCCGTGGGCGCGCGTGGCCAGCCTCGCCAGCGCTCGTTTCGCCCGGGCGCGCACGCTCGCAATGGGTCACGAGATGGCGACGATCAATCTGGTTAGTGCGCATCCCCAGGTGCATCTGGGTGGCGAAAGAAGTGTCACGTCATCTGCCCAGCTGAAGTGATCGACGGTCTTAAGGCGCGCGTCCAATACCAATTCCGCAGCTCAAAAAATTCTGGTTTGTAGATTGGCCAGTGCGTCAAGCGGTCTCCAACGCTCTGGCTCGGGCTTTGCTTCAGTTTTCGCCCAGCGGCCGCTTTGGAACAAAGGGCAATTGATGGGCGAGGGGCTGGGTGTCTTCCACCGGCGGGGCGGAGAGTCGGACCGCGAAGCCGTGCAACACTCGCTCAAACTGAAGGCTTGGGCCGACGCCGAGCATGCGGCCAGCTGGAATGTGCTTTCCGAGGGTCCGCAGTCGAACTGCACGTCGTGGCGCGATGCATCCCAGTCCCTGAATTCGCCGCGACAACGTGTGCGGAGTATTTTTAAAACGGCGCAGCGTCATGGCAACCTAAGCACACGATTGCGATCTAGACGTTGAGAAACCGCACCGCGCCCGCATCTGGCACGTCATCCGAGTCGTCTTCGCCCCAAAAAGTGGCTCGCAATTTCACGACGTGCCCGCGCGCCATGCCTCGCCAAATGACCATTGCAGATGATAAGGCAGGAATCGCCGTCGTCTCAGCCCAATCGGAGAGCCGCCGCAGAGTAGTCTTAGAGCGCGAGACGATTGAGGGCCACGGCGCGCGAAACGCAGTGGACGCGCCCTCCTGGACAAGAAGAACCGTCGCCAGCAGAGGCGGGAACTGGGCGTCGTAGCATGACTGAGGCTTTCTATGGTGCGCGGTGGACTAGACAAGACTTCTCGTTTTCGGTCGGTCGCCATGCGGGGCACGCAGACGAACGGTGCTCCTGGGCAGAGGCGAACCTCGCCCACTTCGTCGGTAACGTCCTGTTCAATGTGGAGCACGGCCTGGCGACGTTGCGATCAGGTGATCTGGGGCTCCATTCTTGGACTGGCGCCAATTCTCCAGCGTCTGAAAATACCGCAGGCTCCCAGTTGGAAACGACAGGCCAGCAGGGGTCTCAACGCCCGCCGTCATGGGGAAATGCCAGACAGGACGTTGCGACCACTAGTTCTGACGGGTTGGAGGCGCTGCGGGCGCCCAGCTGCCGCGCAAGAAGGTGGCGACAAACAAAAAAGAACACTTGACGAGGCCAGCCTGGGCCCCCGCCCGAGGATGACGGAATGGGCCGCAGTTTTGGAGAGGTCGAACT
Organism: Prorocentrum cordatum; assembly: GCA_963575745.1. Taxonomy (NCBI): domain Eukaryota; class Dinophyceae; order Prorocentrales; family Prorocentraceae; genus Prorocentrum; species Prorocentrum cordatum. The sequence goes on from CAUYUJ010020715.1 coordinate 251,073, forward strand.
CGGGGCGGCCCATGGAACCAAAAGCTGACGCATGCTTCGCCCAGCCCCTCCAGCTAGCAGGTGGCGCTGCTCCTTCCTGAGAACAGATCTCGAAAAACTGCGCTGCCATGGCTTGCTTGTGCGGCTGACCGCCACAGCTTCCGCAATCTTGCTCGAATTAGTCCTGCCGGGAGATGTCCGTCTCATCCCGCGTTGTGTTCCCCGCGGCCTCGACGAAAAGGCCCCCTTACTTCTTCGCGACCGGGCGCTTGTTGACCAATCCTGGCGGCGCGGGAGCGCGCGCCCTCCGCGCGACCCGGTTCCCGAAGGTGCGAACGGCCTCTTGGAAGTTCTCCAGCGACTTGAGGACTCGAGCGTGCTTCTCGCACTTCTGGACGGAAGTGTCGGCGGCCCAGCGCCCTCGGCGCGCGGGCGTCGTCGCCGGCCCCGCCGTGGCGCGGCGCGGGCGGGTGAATGTCTTAGCCCCGGAGCCCCGCCCGTTTGCAGACCTCCCACAGGTGGTCGAGAACATCCAATAATCAAAAGACCACAACTTCTCCTTTCCCGGCCTCGACTGCCTGGCCAAGAAGCGCGGGTGCACATGCGTCGGCCCCATGCCTTCCAGGAGGGGGAACTCGTCGAACTCCTTGGTCTTCCAAGGAACTGCCTCCTCTTCTGGAGCAAGCAACAGAGCCCAGAACTTCGTCCCTGATCCCGCCAAGGGTGGCACCAGCTGCTGCGCCCTCAAGCCCAGACACTGCGAGAACGCAAGACACTGCGAGAACTCCAGTAGGCCCCAACCAGGGCGCGGATGCCGACCCATGGCAGCGGAGCTCGACTTAGCCTGGGCGCCAGCCTCCGAAAGACCTTGAGCGCTATCTTGGACCGACCCAGCATTTGCCCGCTGCGAATGCCAGGCGTGAGGTACTCCAGCGCCGAAGACCTTCGCGCCCACGTCGTGGTTGTGGACCTGGATAGAACTCCTCCGAATACTCCAGCATGCTCAGGTCGATGTCCTCCGAGCTGTAGGAGCTCCAAACCGTTCTCGTTGGCCCACTTCTGGGAGTTCTGGCATTACCTTTCGCGCGTCGTGGCAGAAGGCCTCGCCCTCTTGTTCACCTTCAGAATACATAATTGCCAAATCTTCGAGCCTCCGCGGCCTCTGACAGACGGGGGCGGCGCCTCCGCTTGGCCCAAGGGCGCGGAGCGCGTTCGCGCGCAGGGCGCTGGGCTCCGACGCAAGGCTCTTCGTATATGACGGAGGTCTCGTCGGCGTCAGAAGGCTCGCTGCCGGCGCGTCTCGAGTCGGCGCCATCGAACTCGATCTCCGCGCCGCCGCGGTAGCCATGATCAGGTGGCCCCAGCGCGCGAGGGATCCCTGTCTGAACCCACCAGCCTTCATCGAACTCGCAGATGACCTCGCAATCGGCCCTGATCCAGGCTAGCTCCTCGACAGCATGCTCGCGATTCGCGCGCCTCCGGCCTTCGGTCTGCCCGCGGCTGTTGGCGGCCCGCCTCCCGAATGCTGGGCGGTCCAGTTACGAGCTTGGAGGAGGCGTCGGAAGGATTCAACTACTGGGGGGAACCACCTCGAGACGAACTCCGAGTCTGCACATGCACCTAGGGCTGCTTGTTGACGGCTGCGCCTGTTGAAAATCACGCAACTGGCCCGACCTTCACTCCGCGCCAGGATGAATAGCGCGTTATCTCCCGAGAAGAAGTAACGATGACAGAAGTGACGACAAGATCGAAGACGATCGCTGCGACGTAGTGAAGCCCTCAGCTCGGCGCCGACGCCCCCCACAACTCTGGCCCCCGCTCGCGGAAATCGCCGATGGCACCCGGAGCAGTGTCGAACAGCTCGGCGGGATCTCAGCGGGGTGGGGCGCGGTGAATGAAGGGCGGGAGCTTCTCGGCGTCGCGGGCCTCGGAGAAGGCGCGCTGGCTGTTGCTCGCCGCGCCATCCGCGGCGCGCCCTCCTCGATCGCGCTGTCGGACCCGCCTCGGACCCCGTCCAATGGGCAGGCCTTGGCAACCACGACGAAGCCCCCGTTGTCGATAGCAGTGGCGCCCTCTGAATCGAATGCAGCGACGGTCGGGCACCGAGAACGCTTGCTCTCCGCATTGGCCATGCGGAGTAAGACCATCATTCGTCTCTGCTCCGCCGCTGGCCGCAGCTCGACGCGCCTGCAGCTCGAAAAGCCGATGGACCGACACGACAGCGCTGCAACATAGCAAACCATGTAAAATGGCCCACCACGCGATGCACCAGCTCCCCCGTCGCATCGCCCTCGTCCAGGATGGCTTGGGTGGCGGAGGCGCACCTGCCAGCGCTGTCGGTGGCGCGCGGAGATGCGTCCGCTGGTCCTGTCCAGGCTCGCGCCCGTGAGCTGGGCCTCTGGCAGCCCGTGCCCGAGCTCCTTGCACCGCCTGCCGTCGGCAGACAGCCGGTCGTGGAACTTCCTGGTCACGCCCTTCACCGCGCGGTCGCTGATGCCCGCGACCCCAGCGCTGCCGACGTAGATGTCGGAGGCCTGCTTCTTGCCCAGCAGGGATGCCCCCGCTGGCGCGCCGGCGCGAAGGGCGCTGGCGGTCGCCATCGCCTGGCGCAAGTAGAGCGCCCAGCAGGAGTAGAGCGCCCATGGCCAGCCCGTGATCACGACCTCAAGGCGCGGGGACAAGTGGCCATCGGATACCAGGCCCAGCTTAGCAAGCAGTTGTGGATCGGCGCGGCGGAGCTGACGGGGGGGGAATTTGGTCCGACGCGCCTGGCGGAGCTGCGCACCTTCGAAAAGCATGGTCGACGTCCATCTGGGATAATACCAAACCATCCTGGATATCGATCTCCACGGGCGCGCACGAAGCAGGCGCCGGCAAGCGCGAGCGTGCTGGCTCGTCAAACACAGCACTCATCGCGTGGGTGTCTAATGTCATGCGCGAGCGTCCGTTTTCCTTTTCCTCGAAAATGCGCCCGCGGTGGCGCCCCGCTCTGGTCGGGGGCCGGCAAGTTCAAACCGCGGCGTCTGCGCAATGAAGTCGGCGCGGCGAACCTGGCCCTTCGACGCGGGCTGGGTCGCTGCCGGGTTCAACTCCGCAAGCGGTCGAGGAGGGGCCAGCGTGGACTTCGTCCCGCTAGTCTGTTGATGCGGACTTCCAGCCTTCTAATGTCGAGCCAGACAACGTCTTCTCGCCGTCTGCCAGGCCGCGCTTCGAAGGCAATGAGCTGTCGGAGTGCCTGGGGCGACGGCCGCCAAGCTCCGCAAGGGCGCGCGCGGCTGTGCGAGGGGGCGGGGGAATGGCCTTGTAGATGTCGATGAGGATGTTCACGCCGCGGCTCTGCGCCTCTGAGGCGCGTGGCCCTGGCGGAAAAGAAAGCGGCAGCCTTGCGTCTTGCCAGCGGGCTCCACCGCCAAATTGGCCCAGTCCTGCCAGCGCCGACGGACGCGAGCACGACGCCGTGCCGCGATGCGCGCAGATGGCAGAGAACCCAAAAAGTCTCGATGAAACGGAGGCGCCATCGGCAGAAATCTCACGCGCCACCGGCGCGCCCTGATTTCGGCGACTGGGCGGGCACAGGCCGCCCGCGATCTCAATTATCGCCGGCCCCCGCTCTGGCCCCGCTAGCGGCCTTTGTGGGATTTGTTCGGCATCTCCTGCGGGGGCGTCGTCGGTCTGGCTCTCGCCCTTGCCGCCTTCCAGGCCCGGCGGGAGCCCGGCCGCGATGTCGGCCGACGGCGGCGCCCGCTGCTGGCGCGAAACCTGGCCGGCCTGCCAGCGCCTCTCTTCGTTCAGCTTCCTGGGCCCCCATCGCGATGATCGGCTCGCCGTGGACCTCGGGCGCCGCGGACTCCTCCAGCCGCGTGCAGAGCGTCGGCTGGCTGCGAGTCTCACCTACCCCCAGTGCAAGATCTCGCCCTGCGGGATGGAGCCCGCCTGCCCGTCTGTCCAGATCTGCCCGCGCTGTTTGCGATACTCCGCCAACTGGGCGCGGCGCAGCAGCAGCTCGATGCCGCGGTGCGTTCCTCTGCCCCCCATGGCTGTCTCGTGGTCTGACGCGCCAGGGTCAGCGAAAGACAAACTACGCGTCGATTTCCACCGACAGCGTCGGGCACGAGGACACGAGGATGACTGCTGGTCAGCAGCATGCTGCGCAATCGCCACTTGGATGTTCTTGGCCGCGTCAGAGACCGCGAACCCCAACTGGTCTCAGACGTCAGATCCGCGGCAATCTTGTACTCCTTGAAGCGCTTTCCGGCGCGGTCCCGAGCGATGCCCAGATTGCGAGCGTCGAGGTCCACGTCTTCGCCGCCATCCTCGCCCGTGGGCTCGCTCCGATCGGCGCCCGAGAGGAGCTTCGCAACGCCGCCCTGCAACGGCGCGCCGCCGTCGCCGCCCCAGGCCCATCCATCTCCCTTAGGCGCGTCAAGCGGCTGCGCCGCGACACTGCTGAGGTCGCGTCGCATCTGGATCGGAGCTGGGGCCCTGCCTGAGCCGAACCAACTTAAAGTCGCAACCGACCTTGAGCGCAGTGGCCTCCTCGACTGAGACCGCCGTCGGCCCTGCGGAGAGCGCGGCCCCCGCTGGGGCTGCGGCGGCGCCTCCGGCGTCGTCCCTGCCGCGAACCTCAACGAGAGCTCCTCTGTGATCGTCCACGTCGTCGCTGATGTCTGGAATTCTCCGACGAAGATTTTGAGCCTGACATGGTGCTCGCGCTCGTTCGTACTGGGCGGGCCTGATCATCTGTCCGATTTTGAAGACCTGGCCCCAATGCGACTGCGCCCCCAATCACTGGTCGGGGGCCGCGTCTCCCTCGAAATCGCGCGGCGCGAGCCCGATCAGCGGCGGGCAGCTCAGCCCCTTCTGGGTGGATCCCCCAGTAAGTGTCACGACCCAGCACATCTCGTCGTCGGCCACTTTGGGAGCTTCGCACATGATCAGTGTCCAGGTCGCGCCGTCGCAGCTGTCGACGATGAGTCTCTTGTGCCAAGTCCTGCGACCTTTAGTCGTGTAGCGAGCTATGACCATTTGCGCTGGGTTCAAGAAGCGGTTCGCCAGCGACGGCATGGCGGCACCAGTAGAAGCTGTTGATGCAGGCGCTGGCCAAGAGACCGACGGCGAACGTGAAGAGGCTGAAGCGTACGGTGATCCAAAATATAAGCTCTGGGCAGCACAGGTTAGCGCGGATGATGCCAATGGGGCTGAGGGTCGGCCACGCGAGCCTCGCAGCCTCCCAGACTGCACGAGGCAGCGCACAACATGCACCTAAGGCGTCGCTGCCCCGAAAAGACTTGAGCATACAATGCGGCCAATACCGAGAGAGAAAGGCGTTCATACGACTGCAGCATCCAAGGCGAGAGTGGACGTTACTTCTGGTAAACCTGTTCTATGGTATGTAATATGTAGCTGTCTCTTGTATTTATGGTACGACATCGCACCTGTAGCATCTAATGGGGAACCCCACGGGTCATATAATCCTGACAAGTATAAGGTTTGTAAAGTGCTTGACGGCCCGGGCACCCAGTTTCACAGGCGCCCTCGAGCGCTACTGGGGGCTACTGGGCTGTGTCGCATGGGCCTCCGGGCTGTGATCCAACCCAAAAGGGCCCCAAAACGGAAGAAGGGGGCCCCAGAAAACTCCCACTAGAGTCCAATAGGCCTCCGGGGCGGCCCAAGAAGCTTTCAAAGACGCCCAACATGGCCTTAAGACAGCGAGACGCCCCAAGAGCTTTCACAAGAAGGACCCTATAGTCCAAACTCTTTGATGCTCCTTTGGTTGTTCATTTTGTTTTGAGACCTTCACTCTTCTACCGACGCTGCAAGACGTCCCAAGAGGCCCCCAAGACCGCCCCGAAACGGCCGCAGAAGCCCTCAAGAGGGCCCCAAGACGGCCCAAGAGGGCCACAAGACGGCCCAAGAGGCGCCTCAGACGGCCCAAGAGGGCCCGAGGACAGCCCCGCCCCAAGAGGGGAGCACGAACCGAAACTCCGAGCCATCCGCCCCAAGAGGCGCCAAGAAGGCCTTGAAGAGGCCTCGTGAGGCCAACAAGACGCCCCCACGAGGCCCATGATGCCCCCAAGAAGCCTAACATAACATTCACAAGGTCCCGAGACCGCTCCCCAGAGGCTTCAAAACTGATTCCAGGAAGCCCCCACGATGTCTCGACGAGATCCCAACGACCATCCAAAAGGCCTCAGACACACAACCCAGGCACGGTGGCGAGATGGACCGAAGGTCATCATATATATATATATATATATAAATGTGTGTATATATATATATATATATGTATATATAGTCCAAGGTTGCCACGAACACCCCCAAAAAGCATGTGAGATCGAGCCCCTCCGCCCCACCAGCTGGATGGGTACGCCCGTGAGCCTCGCAATGGCCTCGCAAGTGGGATCGCTCCCTCCCCCCCAGGATGCCCGTACACCTCCCCTCGTCGTCGTCGTCGCGGTCGTCGTCGTCGTCGTCGTCGTCGTCGTCGTCGTCGTCGTCGTCGTCATCGTCGTCGTCGTTGTCCGTCGTCCGTCGTCCGTCGACGTCGGCGTCCCCCCTCATCCCATCTGGGTGTGTGAATGTGTGTGTGTGTGACAACGTGGGGCCTATCCCATCAGGGGGGGAGTGTGAACCCTCGACCTGGGTTCATATTTAGCGCTGTTCTTGCGCATATGTCTTTTTAACTTGGCCAGCAAACTGCTGTCGAATGGGTACGCTCTGGACTCCGCTTCTAGTCGGCCTCTCCTCTCTCGTGCAATGCGTAGCCCAAGACTCCACTTGAACGACGATCAAAAACGGATCTCACGCGAGATGACATAGCGCCCTTGGGCGGTGGCTCACGCGGGTCGCCGGCGCGGCACGCTACACTGGGTACGAGGGCGCTTACGCGCGCGACCTTACGCAGGCAGCTTACGCACGAATATCGGCGCAATTGAACCCGTCTCTTGCCTTAGGTCGGGCACGTCCTCCCACAGGCGGATTTCGGAGGGAAAACAACAAATCATCAAACCGTACTCCAAGAATGGTCAACTATAAGCAAAACAAATCGTCCCTAGACTTTTGTAATACCATTTTCGAGGGACGCTCCCGACTTGATTCTTGGCGTCGCCCTCGCCAAAAGCGCCGTGCGCGCGCGCCTGCCTCCACGGCGCGGCAGGGCGGCGGTGCGGCGGGGCGGCGGGCTGCCGCGCTGCGTGGCGACCCAGACTCCAAGAGGCCCGCGCGCTCTCCCGCACCTCCTCCTCCTCCTCCTCCTCCTCCTCCTCCTCCTCCTCCTCCTCCTCCTCCCCCTCCTCCTCCTCCTCCTCCTCCTCCCCCTCCTCCTCCTCCTCCTTCTCCTCCTCCTCCTCTTCTCCTCCCCCCCGCGCTCTCCCGCACTCCTCCTCCTCCTCTTCTTCCTCCTCTTCTTGCACCTCCTCCCTCGACCTCCTCCTCCTCCTCCTCTCCTCTCCTCTCTCCTCCTCCCTCCTCCTCCCCTCCTCCTCTTCCTCCTCTTCTTTCACCTCCTCCCCTGCCTCCTCCTCCTCCTCCTCCTCTCCTCCTCCTCCTCTCCTCCTCCTCCCCTCCTCCTCCCCCTCCCCTCCTCCTCCTCTCCCTCCTCCCTCCCTCCTTCTCCTCCTCCTCCTCCTCCTCCTCCTCTCTCCTCCTCCTCCTCCTCCTCTCCTCATTCCCCCGCGCGCTCTCCCGCACCTCCTCCCCTCCCCCTTCCTCCTCCTCCTCCTCCTCCTCCTCCTCCTCTTCCTCCTCTTCTTTCACCTCCTCCCCCCTTCCTCCTCCTCCTCCTCCTCGTCCCCCTCCTCCTCCTCCTGCTGCTCCTCCTCCTCCTGCTGCTCCTCCTCCTCCTCATTCTCCTCCTCTCGGCTGCATTGACAAGCGTACCTAGGCCATAATCATATCCTTCAAGAACTTGAGCAGGGACCGACGGTCCTGGCATTCCCATAAGCCTACCGCGACATGTTCTCAGACCGCAAAAATGCTCTAAGAGCAAAAGCAATGCGCTTAGAACACAAACCCGATGTGCTGAAACCCGACGGTCACAGCCATACATGTTCGAATCACATTTAGTGCAGACCACAGACGGTTCTCAGAACATTAATTGGTGGGCCTATAGGCGAGCCAGGACGCTTCGCCACTGCTTGAAGAACATGAGACCCTCCACCAGCCAGAGCACCCATAAACCCTAAGATCGTTCGAGGGTGCCCTCCCCCAAGATGCGCAAGAGCATGCAACAAACACGAAGAACACTAGTCGGGGATGGACAAACCTCCCTTTAGTAAAACGTGGTTTAGTGAAAACGACTTCGGGCCCAAACCAGGCGGGCGCAAGCCTGAAAAATAACGGCCACGGCGCCCTCTCGAAAACCGAAAGCGGACAATTCACTAATCGACGTGTCACTGTTGGGGGTTCTGTCCACCCCCGAATTAGGGTACCCTCCCCGAATCGACCTCGATCTTACACTTCGGTCCGACTGGCAAGAGCGACCTCTCGTGCTCGACTTTCGGGGGCTGCGGGGAGGCCGAACCGGAGCGCGCAGGCCGCTGCTGTCGCATCACATCCAGCCATCTGGATCCCCCGGTGTGCGAGCAACTAAGCACGCTCAGGCGAGAGGCCACTCTTACGTATGACGATCCTCCTCTCGGGGATGGACAGACCTCCCTTTAGTAAAACGTGGTTTAGTGAAAACGACCGGAGACCCAAACTTGGCGGGCGCAAGCCTGGAAAATAACGGCCACGGCGCCCTCTCGAGAACCGAAAACGGACAATTCACTAATCGACGTGTCACCGTTGGGGGTTCTGTCCACCCCCGATCCTCCTCCTCCTCCTCCTTGCCCTCCGGGGGTCGTGTGCAGGGAAGGCGTCCAGAGCGCCTGGTTGCACCAATTCGCGGGGATCGCCTTCTTGTGCGGCATGTTCGACTGCATGCCCGTCAACCGGCCTCGAGGGCGCCGCTCCGCCCACCCGCCTCCGCAAGAGGTGCAAGGGGGTCCCCGTCCAGCTCCACCTCCATTCCTTATCCGTATAGGTACCTCCTCCCTGTCGCACCCCAGGGCAAGTCGAAAGGGCGGGCCGGGCGTTTCGCCTGACGCCCTCACAAATCATTATCATGAAAATTGGAATTGGCAACAATTTCCCCGATGGAGGGTACTCCGCTTCCAAAATGTGGTCCTCGCTTGAGCGTCACGAACATTCGTTAAACAAAAATTGCAGGAGCTTCGCGGCTGGAGGGCGGTCCCTTTTCAGAATGTGGCTCTTGCCTTAGCGCCGCGCGCATTCGTCTTAAAAACTTGCGGGGGCTTCACGGATGGAGGGCGGATGCTTTTCAAAATGTGGCTCCCGCCTGAGCGGCGCGTACGTCAATCTAGAGTTTGCAAGAGTTCCACGAATGGAGAGCCGTTCACTTTCAAAATGTGGCTCTCACTTACGCGGCGCGCGCACTCATGTTAAACGCTTGCAAGAGCTTCACGGATGGATGGCGGCTTCTTTTCAAAATGTGTCTCTCTCCTTAGCGCCGCGCACATGTGTCTTAAGAGCTTGAAATCATTTACAGGGTGTGCACGGTTCACGTCCCAGAAATGGTGTTGTGGCACGATGTCGGAAGATCAAGGGGCAACAGTCGAACGCGCCTGACGATTCTAGATCGACTACGTGTGCCTACCAGCTCTGTAGCTATCCTACAGCTCGAGTTAAGTTGAGAAAACCGACAGCATCTGTCAAGATGACGCGAAACAGCCGATCCCGCCCAAGTGCTTTTTGGCAGTAATATGTACCCGATCGAACTCATATTAAGATGGCGAGCGGGAATAAGATCGAAGATGGGGGGGAATTTCGAGAAATCGAATTCAAACCGAGCGAAATTATGCAAAACTTCCGTCGATTCGCGGAGTGGAAGTCCCGAGAATCATGTTCTGGTGCGGTTCAAAACCGTCGAGACGCAACAGCAACGGCGACTCGCAGCGTTGCAGTCCCGAGCACGGTGTGTTGGCGCAAAGTTCAACCGGTTGCCTTCCGAAGGTTAACGGGCGAAGAACGGTCCGACAGCGAAAAAGTTTATTTTATACCGTTTTTCGCCCGTTAAGAAAGAACATTTCCCTCAGAAAAAGAATCCGTGCCGGAGCCTATGAAACGGGAACTTGGAAGGCAGGCTTATTGCAACATCGTCGACGGGTCCCGGGTCTGCACTGGTCCTCCTCCTCGTCCTCCTGCTCCTCCTGCTCCTCCTGCTCCTCCTCCTCCCCCCTCCTCGTGGTGCTCATCCCCTCCGCCTCCTCCTCTCCGGGGAGGGGCAGGCTCAGGGGTCTCCTCCCGATCCTCTTCCGACCTGCGCTGCTGTTGAGTCGGGCCTGTCCCCCTACAGGCGGATTCTGGACGAAACATAAAAAATAGTCAAGGCATACTCCCAAATCGGCAAACACGGTCAAGCAAATCGTCACCAGACTGTTTTTGTAAGTATTTTTGAATATCCCCCCTGTAGAGGGACAGGCCCGACTTAACGCTACTGCTCTTCTTCCTGTTCCCTCTGCTCCCGTCGCGAAGGAGGATCAGCTCAGTGGGCTCCTCCTTCCCTTTCTCCCTGTGCTGCTCCTCTAGCCCCTCTCCCCAGAACGGACCACCTCATCGGGTTCCTCCTGCCCATCCGCTTGGCGAGCGGTGGGACATAACAAGGGAGCGAGGAGACACAGAACAGTGCTTGCGAACTAGACTGCCAGCAGCTACTAGCTGCCAGCGTACGTCAAGGATCGCCCGCGCGTTCCGCCGGCTGGGCCAAGCGCGCTGCGGCGGGCGTGAGACGCTGTCGTCGTCTTCGTTTTCGTCATCGTCGTCGCCAGCCCCGAGAACGTCGAGAAACGAACCGCGAGGCGACGCGTCGTAGACAAATCGGACGGGCGGCGCGGGAGGCCTGCGACCCACATCATCGCCAGGGGGACGTTGGTTCCTGGGCTACAGGCGGCAGGGGAAGAGGGAAGGATGGATCGCACGCCACTGAGGGAGAGTAAATTGTGCGTACATATATAAATCTGTCTAGACATCAATCGGAGGCGAGGGGGGGAGGTCGCAGTCAAACAGAGAGCCCCCACCGGGAAGTCGGTTTCGGTTTCGTGTTCGTGTCGTGCGTGCGAGGCGAAGCTTCGTAGGCGGGTGAGAGGGATGAACCCTCCTCTGGTGAGGGCGCCGCGGGGCCAAAAGAGCGTCTCTTCCCGGTTGTCCGGCGGTTTGTCCCGCGGGTGTCCCGTAGTGAGATCGATAGTGAGGTCGATCGTCAGACTGGTAGTGAGGTCGATAATGAGACCGATCGTGAGATCGATAGTGTGGCCGATAGTGAAATCAATAGTGAGATCACGGCGGAGGTGAAAATTATGCGGTGTAAACTATGTGGTGGAAACTTTAGTGGGCTACAGAAGTGGAAGCTGTGCAGAGAAAGCTATGTGGTGTAAGCCATGCCGTGAAACTCATGCGGTGTGAGCCAGAGGTGCAAGCTATGGAGCGCAAGCTCTGTGGTGTAAGCCATGCTGTGCAAACTGTGCAGTGCAAGCTGCGTGAGGCGCCCGGGAAACGGCACGGGCGGCAGCGTGGCGCATCCCCAGCACACACACACACACACACACACACACACACACACACACACGCGGCGCGGCTGGCCTCTGCGGACAGGCTCACAGCTGAATCAGCGTCGAGAGCCACTACACCCTGCGAAATGCTTAAGAAATCATGGGTTAAGAAACTCAGAGTCTCAGAATTTGAACAAAAACGCAGAATTTCGATTGAAATCTTAGGATTTACATTGAAACATTAAGAATCATCGAGACTCTGGCCAAAAACTCAGGTTTTCTCAAGCATCGCCTAGGGTGTACAAAACGCCTCCCCTCCCCAGCCCGCCCCCTTCCTCCCCGAGTCCCCCTCTCCCGCGACGGGGCGCCAGCCCGCCCTCATGCCCTGCCCCCTGGCCTCACTCTCCCCCCCCCCCCCCCGAAGTGCTGCCGCCCGTGGTGCCCGTCCTTCCTCCTTCTTCGTCGTTCGCGTCGTCGCCGTCCTCCCTCCTCCCTCCTCCCTCCTCCCTCCTCCCTCCTCCTCCGAGCGCTGGGCTCCCACCGGGCGGCACGGGCGGCAGCGCGGCACAGCCCCGGCGCACGCCCCCCAAAAAGCGGACGGAGGGGGGGCGCCCACGAGGCGGCCACGCGGCGCAACCTCGGCAGCATCCCCGAGCGCAGGTCGCCGAGGCGCCCTCGTGGCGAGAACCCAGGGAGCACCTGTCCAATTTCGGGAGCGACGGCGGGGGCGAATGGCCCAGGGGAGAGCGATGCGTGCATCCGGGGGCGCCGATGGTCCATGCTTTCGGCGAGGCTCCCGGGGCGAATGCGTGCAATGCCCGCCCCTGTGCTATTCGCCCCTGATCGTCGCCTCCGACACTTGCTTGAATACAGTGGGCCCTTCCACAAGAAACCTTCCACAAGAAACCCAACCCTGGGACCCCAGGACGTCCATCCATGTTTGGCGTGGGGACGTTGCGCTGTCCGTCGCAAACCCATAGCAACCCAAGAAACCCAGGGCGCCCTGGAGGCAAGCAGGGTGTTTCTTGGCATGGGCATCCACTGTAATGTCAGGGGGACGTAAGACCCGGGTACAGGGGACTCGGAAATCCCCGACGAGGTCGTCAAACAAATGACGAGGCCGAGCCTGCATTTTGACGAGGCCTCCCGCTGCAGACATCCCACGAAACTCCTCCTCGTCAAAATCCGAGGCGCGGTCGTCAAAAAACGATGGCGAACCCGAGTCCTGGCAAACCCGGGTCTTACGCTCCCCCGATAATGGGAGCCTCGCTTGACCCGCACGAGCCGGCCACGGGCGGCAGCGTGGCGAAACCTCGCCAGGCCCACCCAGCGCACGGGGCGGCCACGAGGCGGTCACGGGCGGCGCCGACGTTGCTCGCGGGGTCTCGGCTCTCCTCGACGCCTCGGAGGCTTTCGAACCTGGCCTTCGGTCGGGCGCGTCACAGGCAGATTTCCCGGGGACAACGAACAAATAGTCAAAAAACATGCCCCCCCCAAAAAGGCAACAATGATCGAAGCATCGTCCCGTGACTATTTGAGACTGTTTCCGAAATTATCCTCCTGTAGAGGGACACGCCCGACTGCCACCTGGCTTCAGGCCGCTCGCTCATCTCGTCCTGATCGGCGGTTCGAAGGTGGCCGCCCTGAGGGACGGGGCCCTAAGGACAGAAGCGGATCAGGAGCTGCGGCTTCCCCGCTCGGGCTCCCCGTGCCCCAGGGCCCCATCCCTCAGGGCCCCATCTTTGATCAGCCACTTGATCTCACCTCCTCCTCCTCCTCCTCCTCCTCCTCCTCCTCCTCCTCCTCCTCCTCCTCCTCCTCCTCCTCCTCCCCCTGATCCCCATGTCCTGCTCGTCCACCTCCGCCTCCTGCTCCTTCCTAGAAGAAACAAGAACGGCTTCAACATACTTTCTTTGAGCTCCGCCCCAATTTCTGGGGTTGGCGCTCCTCCCCGGCGCGCTGAGCGCGCCAATGGCGGCGGAGGGGGCGCCGCCGGCGGGGGCCCAGAACCGATCTACGAAATCCGCGCGGAGCTCCGAAAGATTATGTTTGCGCCATCTGTTCTTGTTCGATCCTCCCCGCAGCCCCGCGCTGCTGTGTGGCTCCGTGTTCTCCGGCCATCTTCGCCTGCTCCTCGTCCCCTCCTGCTCCTGCCCCTCCTCCTCTTCCTCATGTCCTTCTTATTCCCCTCCGCCTCCTGAGCCTATCCCTGTGCCTGGCGGTCGTCGGGCTAGAACTCGGCTATCCGGCGGCCGTTCGGGACGATTCTGGCACCCCCGGAACGCCCTCGGCGAGGCGCAGCCGCTGGAACGCACCCCGAGGAAGGGAAACCTCCAGAAGACCGTCGAGCCTCGAACTTGCCCATCCCCCGGCCCCGCGCTGCTGCGGCTCCATTTTCCCCGACCATTTTCACCCACTTCCCGTTGTCGATCCAGATGTTGTTGTCGAGATCCTGGGTGTGTGTGTGTGTGTGTGGGGGGGGCGCCCTCGGCGGCCGAGGCTTGAGCGCCAACGGGCGGGGGGGAGGTGGTGGCGACTCGCCATCGCTCGGACTTCCCTTCTCCATGCATTGTTCGGCCTCGTGTCCTCGCCGAGAAACGAAGCACACGTCTGAGCGATGCCAAGGCGACGACCCCTGCGACGGACGACGAGGACGACGACGCGTGTGGCAGGAGGCAGCTGGCACTAGACTCGCAGACGAGGGAGAGGCGGAGACGCAACCCCATTGAACTCCAGCGAGGAAGCGAGGGAGCCACGAGTGAGATAAGAGAAGCGCGGCATCCCCTCAGCGGCGATAGGCGTCACCGCTTGGGGGGGGGCCCTGTGCGTGGGCGACACTCGGTCTTGACATACGTGAAGGCCGAAGGACGATGCATCACCGATGTATCCGCGACGTCGGCGATGCATCGGCGGCGTCGGCGTGAAGAGAATCGGGCTCCACATCGTGCCGCATCGCCGCTCCGACCCCGTCTATTCCGACCACATCTGATCGGGGATCTACTGGCCCCGCTCAATCCAGACCTTGGCCAGTCGGCTCTGCAGCATCCTCCAATATCCTGCAGGATCCTGCACCCTAACCAAGATCAGTGCGCCCCTGGCCCCGCAGGATCCTGCAAGATCCGGCGCCCTGGCTGACCCCCGTTTGCGTTGAACCCCGTGTCTTGAGCACAGGATGCACCAAACAATTCAGCAAGCACGAACGACATTGGGTCACGGCCGCGTGGCGCTGGCGGCGGGCCGCGGGGGGAGGGGGAGGAGGGGGAGGGTGCAGGGGAAATGTGGGACGATTTGAGCGTTTTGCAGTTTTCTTGCCTCTCTCGTTTTTTTTTTGTTCTCTCTCTCTCTCTCTCTTTTTCTTCAGTTTTTGTTCCCCAATCAGAGCTTGCCTCCGTAGGGGTTCTACCGGATTCGTATGGTTAATCTAGGTTTGCCGCCGATTTTCGCCACACGCCCGGGTGCCCGGGTGCCCGGGGGTGCCCGGGGGTGAGGTTGGCCGCCGATTTCCGCTGCACGCCCGGGTGCCCGGGGGGTGCCCAAGGTGCCCGGGTGCCCAGGTGCCCGAAGTGCCCGGGTGCCTGGGCGTGCCCGGGGGTGCCCAGGGGTACCCGGGGGTGCCCTATAGCCCAATAGCCCTACAACTCTATAGTCCTATAGCTCTATAGCCCTATAGCTCAATAGCCCTATAACCCTGATTGTTTTTTTTTCTCCGGTGTCATTTTCTTTCTCTCTCTCTCTCTCTCTCTTTCTTTTTCCCCACATCCTGAGTGGGGTTCTTGTTTTCCCAGAACACCCTCTCCTTCCCACCCACCTCCCGCTCCATCTTCCATACAGCACAATATTATTCCTACCACACACACCATACCATACCATAGTTCCTACCACACATACCATACCATACCCATACCATACCACACCATACGTACCATACCGTACCATACCATACCATGGCGTACCATAGCATACCATACCATATCACACCAATGCCACACCGTACCATACCATACCATACCTCCAGTACCATACCATACCATATCATACCATACCGTACCATACCATACCTACCATACCATTCCATACCACTCCATACCGAAAACCATACTACTTACATGGTTTCGTGCCCCTCCCACCCCTCCAGGGAGGCCCCGCCTGAGCGAGGAGGGTATCGGAATACCATACTATTTACATGGTTTCGTGCCCCTCCCACCCCTCCAGGGAGGCCCCGCCTGAGCGAGGAGGGTATCGGAAAACCATACTATTTACATGGTTTCGTGCCCCTCCCACCCCTCCAGGGAGGCCCCGCCTGAGCGAGGAGGGTATCGGAAAACCATACTATTTACATGGTTTCGTGCCCCTCCCACCCCTCCAGGGAGGCCCCGCCTGAGCGAGGAGGGTATCGGAAAACCATACTATTTACATGGTTTCGTGCCCCTCCCACCCCTCCAGGGAGGCCCCGCCTGAGCGAGGAGGGTATCGGAATACCATACTATTTACATGGTTTCGTGCCCCTCCCACCCCTCCAGGGAGGCCCCGCCTGAGCGAGGAGGGTATCGGAATACCATACTATTTACATGGTTTCGTGCCCCTCCCACCCCTCCAGGGAGGCCCCGCCTGAGCGAGGAGGGTATCGGAAAACCATACTATTTACATGGTTTCGTGCCCCTCCCACCCCTCCAGGGAGGCCCCGCCTGAGCGAGGAGGGTATCGGAATACCATACTATTTACATGGTTTCGTGCCCCTCCCACCCCTCCAGGGAGGCCCCGCCTGAGCGAGGAGGGTATCGGAATACCATACTATTTACATGGTTTCGTGCCCCTCCCACCCCTCCAGGGAGGCCCCGCCTGAGCGAGGAGGGTATCGGAAATACCATACTATTTACATGGTTTCGTGCCCCTCCCACCCCTCCAGGGAGGCCCCGCCTGAGCGAGGAGGGTATCCGAAAACCATACTATTTACATGGTTTCGTGCCCCTCCCACCCCTCCAGGGAGGCCCCGCCTGAGCGAGGAGGGTATCCGAAAACCATACTATTTACATGGTTTCGTGCCCCTCCCACCTCTCCAGGGAGGCCCCGCCTGAGCGAGGAGGGTATCCGAAACCATACTATTTACATGGTTTCGTGCCCCTCCCACCCCTGCAGGGAGGCCCCGCCTGAGCGAGGAGGGTATCAGAAAACCATACTATTTACATGGTTTCGTGCCCCATCCCACCTCTCCAGGGAAGCAAAACCATACTATTTAAATGGTTTCGTGCCCCTCCCACCCCTGCAGGGAGGCCCCGCCTGAGCAAGGAGGGTATCCGAAAACCGTGCTATTTACATGGTTTCGTGCCCCTCCCACCCCTCCAGGGAGGCCCCGCCTGAGCGAGGAGGGTATCGGAAAACCATACTATTTACATGGTTTCGTGCTCCCACCCCTGCAGGGAGGCCCCGCCTGAGCGAGGAGGGTATCCGAAAACCATACTATTTACATGGTTTCGTGCCCCTCCCACCCCTCCAGGGAGGCCCCGCCTGAGCGAGGAGGGTATCGGAAAACCATAGTATTTACATGGTTTCGTGCCCCTCCCACCCCTGCAGGGAGGCCCCGCCTGAGCGAGGAGGGTATCCGAAAACCGTGCTATTTACATGGTTATCGGAAAACCATACTATTTACATGGTTTCGTGCCCCTCCCACCCCTCCAGGGAGGCCCCGCCTGAGCGAGGAGGTATCGGAAAACCATACTATTTACATGGTTTCGTGCCCCTCCCACCCTCCAGGGAGGCCCCGCCTGAGCGAGGAGGGTATCGGAAAACCATACTATTTACATGGTTTCGTGCCCCTCCCACCCCTCCAGGGAGGCCCCGCCTGAGCGAGGAGGGTATCCGAAAACCATACTATTTACATGGTTTCGTGCCCCTCCCACCTCTCCAGGGAGGCCCCGCCTGAGCGAGGAGGGTATCCGAAAACCATACTATTTACATGGTTTCGTGCCCCTCCCACCCCTGCAGGGAGGCCCCGCCTGAGCAAGGAGGGTATCCGAAAACCGTGCTATTTACATGGTTTCGTGCCCCTCCCACCTCTCCAGGGAGGCCCCGCCTGAGCGAGGAGGGTATCCGAAACCCAAACTATTTACATGGTTCCGTGCTCCTCCCACCCCTCCAGGGAGGCCCCGTCTGAGCGAGGAGGGTATCGGAAACTTATATTATTTAAATGGTTTCGTGCCCCTCCCATCCCTGCAAGGAGGCCCCGCCTGAGCGAGGAGGGTATCGGAAACCCATACTATTTACATGGTTTCGTGCCCTTCCCACCTCCCCAGGGAGGCCCCACCTCTTCAGCTTCGTCTTCGTGTTGATGTTGTCGTACCCCATGGGTCCCAGGAGACCGTTAATATTTTTATGCGGGGAACTCCGTTAGCATAATTTCTCTTTCTGGATGGGCCCATTTCCAACATAATCCTACAACGTGTGCGTCAACCACTGAAAGATTCCTATTAAGGGTAAGGCCATCCGTGCTAGAAACTGACAACATATTCACCTCCAAGGACATCCGATCAGAGATGGATCCGCCTCTACTGGGATCCAGTTAGGGAAGGAGCCACCTGAAATATAATCCGATTAGAGGGTGCCCCACCTTTCATATAATCCCTATTGGAGTGGATCTGCCAGTCATATAACCCCATCAGGGACGGAGCCACCTCGAATAAGACCATGTGAGGTTCAGATCCCGCTTCAATGAAATCCGAGTCGGGATGGGACCACCTCGAATAGTCCGATCATGGACTTCAACCACCTCCGTAGGATCATTTGAAAATTGCATTCGATACACCTTTTAATAAAACGCCCGTAGAGGTGGAGCGACCTCCAACTAAATCCTATCAAGGATGGGCCAACTGAAGGATGGATCCACCTCTGATTGAATCCCATCGCATCCTGTGGGAATCCACCTGTGGGGATGAGACAACCTCTCATCGTATCCTGTTGCGAATGAAGCCACCTCTAATGTAATCCCACTGGCGATTTTGCTCGTTCTAAGGGATTGAACAACCTCTGGCAACGTCCTCATCAAGATGGGCCGCCGTATTTAAAACCTATCGTATTGGGCATGACACCACCTCGGATGAAATCCGGTCAATGACAGACGCACTTGTAATCTTATACGATACGAGCGGCCTCACCTGTAACAGAATCCTCGCACGGTTGGACACCTGCCATGGAATCAGCTCAGGGATGGAGACACCTCTCGTGTTACCCGATGAGTGAAGGCCTTTTTCTAATATAATTGTATTGGATGTGGTCCACCTCTAACATGGTCTTTGTGAAAATATTCAATCCTTAAAAAACACACGGCCAATGAAGGGCTCACATGTTTTAGAATCCTAGCAGCGATGGGTCCACCTGAATAAGAATCCTGTTAAGGATGGGGCCACGTGCACAAACAAACGTCACCTCTACTGGACTCTCATTAAAAGCGGACCCACTTTCAATGGAACACGAGTAAACATGACACCGGCTGGGAAATAATATCATTGAAGGAGGATGCGCCGCAATTTGACTCCTATTGGACATGGAACCGCGTCTACTAGAATCCAGGATCATTGGGGCCCCCTGTGACTAGCCACTGCGATGCCGCGCTCAGCCGTGCTGACCCCTGCTCAGCCCTGCTAGGCCTAGCCAAAGCCTGCTAAGCACTGCTAAACACTGCGCCCCCCTGCTAAGCCCCGACAAGTTCTGCTAGCCACCTGCCAGGCCACTGCGATGCCGTGCTATGCCCCGCGGGCCCTTGCTAAACCCTGCTAGGTCAAGCCAGGCCCTGTCAAACACTCCAGCGCGGCTAAGCCATGCTGGCCCTGTGCCTAGCCCTGAAAAGTTCTGCAGGCCATATGCCACGCCCAACAAAACCCTAACAAGCCCGACCAAGCCCTGCTGGGCCCTGATAGCCGGTTGTATGCCCTGCTGAGACTTGCCAATGCTTGCTAACACCTGCTAGCCTTGCTAAACCCCGCCGGCACCTCGGTCACATGCTAAGCCATGCGGTGCCTGTTAAGCCACGCGAAGCCATATATCAGGTCATGTTATCAGGGATGGATCGATTGCTTACGGAGTCCCATTAGAGGTGGGTCCACCTCTAGCGGAATTCAATGAATGAGGAAACACACTTTGACTACAATCCGATCAGGGAAGTACTCAGCTCTACTAGAACCGGATGAGAGGTGGAGCCGCCTCTACTGGGATCCTGCTATGGACAGGGTCACGAACAATTGAATTGCATGCAGTGTGGATTCGCCTCTAATAACACCCCATCAGAAGTGGATCCATTTCCAATGCAGCGCCATGAATGATGGAAGCACCTGGGGACTAATCCTTTTCTATATGGATCCACTCCAAATTAAATCCTGGTGGGGGCCAAGCCACCTCTAACTTAATCCTAGTCGGGGTGGATCCACTGCTCATGGGGATCGATGTGAGTTGGACGCGATCCACCCCAACCAATCCGATGAGAGGGCAAGCCACCTGCAATACAAATTCTTTTAACGGATGGAAGTAATTCCAAACAGTAGAGCTCAGTAGGGAAATCTCCAACGTAAAGAACCCGACTGGAAAGTCGCACAGCGGGGTTCTATTGGGCATTCGCCCAATCGATATCAATGTGTTACTCCCCGACAAAAGGAATCCGGTTATAAAGTCGCGAAAAAGGAATGCTATTTGTAATCGACACAATAGAGATCTAATTGCACACCGCCAGCAACATGAATCCGATTGAAAAGCCGCGCAGAACTGTTCCGTTTGCAATCCACATCCTAGAAATAGATGTTGTTTGCAACTCGCCCACAACAAGGGATCCCATTGTACAGCCGCACGACCAGATTCTGTGCAATCCACACACTAGAAATCAATTTGTAAATCGCCCACGAACAGATTTCCTTTGAAAAAGGGTCAGAACAAAGTTTTGGACCCTCCACGGAAAAAAAAGGAACACCGTCGCCCCCTAATGTGTTGTTGTTGTTCTGGGGCGGGCCGGGCTCAAAACAAAAAAATGGAAGGGGCGGCGGTGATAGTTTTTTCTGTTGTCCGCAAAGTCCAAAACTTTGTCTGGCTCCCTTTCAAAAGAAATCCGTTTGTGGGTGATTTACCAAATTGTTCCTACCGTGGGTTACAAACCAAAAACCTTTTGGGCGGCTTTTCGATCGGATTCCTTGTGTGGGGATTGCAAATAGACCCCCGTTTTTATGTCTGTTCACTCGGATTCCTTTTGTGAACGATTTACAAAACGATTTCAAGCGTGTGGATTGCTAATCGAATCCTGTGTTCCGGCTTTTCAAACGGATTAGACTGCAGGATTAGGTGACGACGAAAAGCCATGACCGAGACAAGGAAAGCAACCTGAACAATCAGACGAAACCCAATAGATCAACATACACCATGAGAATGGTTCACAAACAGTCCTAGATTTCCCCCTTACGGAAGGGGAGGAGGTGCAGGAGAAGGAGGAGAAGGAGGAGGAGGAGGTGGAGGAGGGGGAGGAGGAAGAGGAGGAGGAGGAGGAGGAGGAGGAGGAGGAGGAGGAGGAGAACGAAGAGGAGGAGAAGGAGGGGGGGGGAGGAGGAGGAGGAGGAGGATGAGGAGGAGGAGGAGGAGAAGGGGAGGAGGAGGAAGAGGAGGAAAGAGGAGGGAGGAGGAGGAGGAGAAGGAAGAGGGGGAGAGGGAGGGGAGGGAGGAAGGAGGAGGGAGGGGGAGAGAGGAACAAGGGGGAGGGAGGCCCAGAACCTCTGGACCCTCCAGCGGGCGCAGGCATGCCCGCACGCCCCCCCCCCCATGCCAGGGGAGAAATCGAGGGCCCGGTGACACTCGTCCACGACGGTCGCTTCCATGCGGCATGGCCAGCAAGGCCTAACAAGCCTCCTACTTACAGTTGAACCTATGACATACTAACATCCTTCCAGGACATGAGACCCTCCGCAGGCTACAACACCCCAAACCATACGATCACTCGAAGATACCCCCTCCAGGATGCACAAGAACATCCAACCAATACGAAGAACATTGGGGTACCCTCCCCGCACGGACCTGGACCTTATACCTCGGTCCGGCTGTATCCCTATCCCTGAGATTCACGAGCCCAAAGGCAATGACAACCGTAGGGGCGCGCCCACGAAAACAGAGGGAATGCTGACGATCGGCATCGAGATGAAGCGATGCTAATTCGAAGCCAAAAGGCAACGACAGTCTTAGGGATGAGCCCTGGAAAACTGAGGCAACCCTTCAGATCGGAGTCGAGATGAGGTGATGCCAATTCGAAGCCCAAAGGCGACGCTGATCTAGGGATGCGCACTCGAATGCCGAGGGAACTCGCAAGATCGGCATCCAGATGATGCGCTGCCAATC
>CAUYUJ010020715.1:277953-282128 GCA_963575745.1 Prorocentrum cordatum
CGCCGAACAAAGTGCACACGCTGGGGGGATGCCAAAAGCCCCAGGCGTCTGGTGGCCGAGACCTCTTCCCGGAGAGGGCGCCGCCTGAGTGGCAGCGGGAGGAGCGTTTGCCAGGGGAGAATCGCCTGGATCCTGCCCATAGGTTCCAGGCCACCACCTCCTCCTGCTCCCCCTCCTCCTCCTCCTCCTCCTCCTCCTCCTCCTCCTCCTCCTCCTCCTCCCCTTTCCCCCCTCCCTCCACCTCCCTCCTCCTCCTCCTCCTCCTCCTCCTCCTCCTCCTACCTCCTCCTCCTCCTCCTCTCCCCTCCTCCCTCCCCCCCTTCCCTCCTCTCCTCCTCCTCCTCCTCCTCCTCCTCCTCCTCCTCCTCCTCCTCCTCCTCCTCCTCTACACCTCCGACGGTCTGCGACGACGTAGCGACGTCTAGCCTTGCGTGTACAATCGGGCCAAGGACATATGAACACCCTCAAAGACTATGAGACCCTCCGCCGGCCAGAACACAGAACATCCAGGGGCATCCTCCCTGGGACGCACAAGACCGTCCAACAAGCACGAAGAACGTTAGGGTGCGCTCTTTTTTACACGTGCACGGTTAACACTTGTTGGCCTGCGAGCCGCAGCTTCTCACCCAGTCCGAGGGGAAAACAAACCTGCGATTGTCGCTCACGGCCGCCTTCGCGTTGCCGGGGTGGCGGGCGCGTGTCGGGCCCGGACGCTCGAAAGACACGCCGAGCAAACCGGATGCAACCCACACGCCGACCTGCAACAGGCAAACTCATGAGGCGAACCGTGGCCTGGGAGAAAGCGAGCGTGTGAAAGGTAACGAATTACCCCCCACCCCAAGGCACCGGCCGCAGGCTAGAGGAGACGCAGCCACATCGCGAATCGAAAGATCACAAGGCAGACAGGGGCACCGCACACGCCGACCTGCAACATTAGGCAAACTCATGCAGTGAACCGTGTCCTGAACAACGAATCGACAATGCAGTTGCGACAAGAGGGAAGAGGGAAGAGGAGGAGGAGGAGGAAAGAAAGAGACAAGTTCAGGGAACATATTCGAATGCGTTGTGTGTGAGCATCCCACATGGCCCCACCAGCCTTCACCTCGGTCCGACTGTATAGCATTGCGGGTAGACTGGAAGCGGGAACGCAAAGCTCCAGGCATAGGCTGCTTTCCAACTCTGGCGGCATGGGCACCTCGGGAGGGTTACGTCTCATCATCGCTGACAGCTGCTCCTCGTTTGCCTCGCCGTGCAGCTCTTGGTCGCGTTCAGCCTTGGTCGCTTCCTCCTGCTCTGCTCTGCGAAAGGTGTTCGGGTCCCGAGCCTTTGGCGGAGGAGGACAATGGCATTTTTTTTCTGTCTACGAAATGGATCCACTTAAATGTGAACGATGGGGATGAGCTCACGCAGCGTTCACCGGAGCACGCATGCGTTGAACAGCTGAATCTTTCTTCTCTGACTGACAATCGCGTGGCCCACGCCAGGCTCAATTTATCCAAGATCCCCTGATTTCACCCAGCCTGAGCGCCAAAGACGCGCCAGCGTTGCAGTCAGCGTTCAAGAGGCCTCCACTGGAGGGTGAAAGTGGGGGTCGGGCGCAGGGTCCCAGTAATGGTGTCTTTATGGGCCATGAACGGGCGATGCATCCTCGATTGCTCTGTTCGGTGGGGGTGCCAATTGAAGCTCCCCGCCTGCACCCATGCGCGAGACTTGAGGGGAAACGAAGCAACGGAACGGGGGGTTCGGGAAAGGCGACGAAGGCAACGTGCGCTGAGGGCGCAAAAGACAAAGTTGAAATAAACGAAAGCGGTCAGGTGAGGGTCAAAATCTGCCCAGCCAATCTGACATGCGGAACACTGCGACTCAGTTTTGGGGATCTTGAAGGCCAGGGCAAAATGTGAATTCACATTGTGGGGAATAGCAAAATGTGAATTCACATGTTGGGAAAAAGGAGCATGTGAATTCAAATTTGGGGAAAAAGGACAATGTGAATTCATATTTTGAAATTTGTAAAGAAATCCGCATGAAGGGGCCGGAATGTGAATTCACATTTTGGGAAAAAAAGAAAAATGTCAATTCACATGTTGGGGAAGAAGAAAATGTGAATTCACATTTTGGGAGAGTCACGGGACCCATTCCAAATCTGTCCGGGGGGTCGATAGTTCGTCGTTTGGGAACATACGCGATCATCAATCGCACAATCAAGACGCACTTGCACTCCACTGGGCAGCCCCCCGCGCAGAATGCAAGAACGCCCGCGCGCATGAACGGTAATGGATGGACGGCGCGTGTTCCCGCGCGGGCAACGCGCGGGCACGAACGACTGGCCCTCCATGACCGCCGAGATTGGATGCCAATCGTTCCCGATCACATACATGAGCGATACATTGAGCATGCACGGGCCATTCAGCCCCCATTGAAGACCCCCTGTTGCAGACCCCCTCCTTCGCCCTCCAACTCCAAGATATAGGAGCTGAACTCGTAGGTTCGACTGGGTCCCCGGTGGATGTGAGTACTGGCGCTGCATGCCGAACTTGTAGATGCACCGTTTTTTTCCCCAGTTGGGCTCCAAGCCGTGCTTCCACGCATGGAGAACAAGCGTGCGCAAGAAAAACTGCAAACGAAAGATGTCGTCAGAGATCAAGGCCGCGTCGTCCGCATACGCTACGTCCAAGCACGTTCGCCCTTGAGCAAGTGGACCGAGCTCGCGAACCACCGCCCCTTCGACGTCGGTCAGCAACACGGGCAGCATGATGATGAACAGATGCGGGCTCAGTAGGCACCCTTGCGCGATGCCGGATTGTTGGTCGAAGATGCCAGACTCCCCGTGCGCATCACGCACTTCAATCGTCCTGTTATCGTAAACCTCTTCGATTAAATCGATATGCTCAGCAGGGATACCAAACCGGGATAAGGCGACGACCAGAGCAGCCGCGTCCACTCGATGGAACGCCTTTGACCAGTCTAGCAGCAGGACGGACAGGCATCCTTCCTTGGTCGTCCATGCCTTCTCGATCAACCTTTGCACCAGAAAATATGCGTCGCTAGCTTCACGGTTTTTGATGGATCCGAATTGCGTTGGTCGCAAGCGTTCCTCAACTCCTCCCTCTACCACGCGGTGCAGGACGAGGGCGGCGACGACTTTGTACCCAACAGACAAGAGCGATATGGGTCGGTCTCTGGCCGAGCCACATCGCCCTTTTGAGCACAGTGGATACACTGAAATGTTTCCACTGCTTTGGCACGGTCTTCTCCCTCCAGCACACACTGCACATACTGAGTAGAACATCGCGGGCGCCTGCATCAGACCCTGGCGCTTTCTAGAGGCCCGGATGAACGCCGTCAAGTCCCAAAGCTCTTCCTGTCCGCAGCATCGCAAGTACTGCTGACAGTTGCTCGCTGGAGAAATCGCCCGTCCGCAGAGGCAACACCGGGCCACGCTTGCCCCCTGTGTGGAAGAGCTCTGCCCAGTGGCGGCGGTTTCCACTGCACCGTGGCGTAATGTTTTGCCATGGTTCCAGCGCGTTCATCACTCCCGACGAGATGTCCAATTGCGTCTCTAAGCCGTCCTTGTCGCTTGAATCCTCTCCGTTCGAATTGTCTCAAACTTCTCCAACCCCAATTCGAAAACATGTCGTTCAGCCATGATTCCTGGTCCTGCTTCGCTGATGCTTTGCTCTGCCGTGGCAACAACATCTCTCTATCAACATGGCCGGCCACGCGAACTTGGCTGCGTTGTTCTATCACACTCAAAGTGCACTGTCGTATCCAGGGCCGGTTTGCTTGCACAGGGCGTTGGTCAAGACACACAGCCGCTGCCGCAGCCATGCCAGAAGTGACCCGGGCAGCCACTTCGTCCACAGTTTCTGCGCCAATAGCCTCGCTGTCGCCGACATGATGCAAGAATTCCGAAACGAAGCGCGTCTTCACGTTCTCCTGGGTGAAAGATGCCAAATCCAGGGTGTACCTCGCCAGCTTTTGATAGGATTGTTTAGAATCTCCACGGCAAGCTGGGCAACGACCGAGACGTGGTGGGAAGACAATCCAATCGACCGTTCCGCCCTGACCTCTTGCACCGTGTCCTGCCACCTGCGCTCCACAATCAAGTTGTCGATCTCGGCGGCCCAAAGTTCATAATATGTCACTTTCTGGTCGTTTGGTCTGTCCAGGAACGT
>CAUYUJ010020715.1:282228-307228 GCA_963575745.1 Prorocentrum cordatum
CTCCTCCTCCTCCTTCCTCCTTTCCCCCTCCTCCCCCGCTCCTCCTCTTCTTCCTCCTCCTCTTCCTCCTCCCTCCCACCCCGCCCTCCTAGCAATCCTCCTTTTCTCCACTCCCTCATCCATCCATCCAGCCTCCTCCTTCGTCACCTCTCTACCTCGCACGGTTCGGCCGCCCCCGTCTTTGTTCTGATCGCGTCAATTCGATTGGACATCGTCTCTGGATGGGCTGGCGGGGATACGCGAAAGTCTAGAAAGTTTGGCGGTGCTTCGTGGGCGCAAATAAGAGAAATTGGGATGGTGCGCGTGGACCCGAGAGGACTCGTATATTCCAGCGGCGCTCCTCTTTCCATGAAGATTCCGTTCCACAACTTATATGAACCAGTTGATGTTTGTGGAATCCACAACCGCTCAAATCTGTCATAACGATTCCCCTTAAAATCCGATACGCAACAGCAGTGCTCCGTTGCGCGCGGTTGCTGTGGCGTAAGCAAGCGCCATGGTGCACGCAGGCGCTGCAGCGCGCGCGGGCATTGCGCGGTGCGTTGGTGATGTGTTGCGCGCGGCGGATGCGGCGTGCGCAAGCGCCGCGGTGTACCCGAGCGCTGTGGTGCCCGCAGGCACTGTGGCACGCGCTGGCGCTGCGGCGCACGCGGCTGCCGCGGCGCACGTAGGCGGCGCGGTGCACGCGCGCGCTGTGGCGCACGCGTGAACTATTTTGTGCGCGGGCGCCGTGGTGCAAATTGCCACCTACACGCCGCTGCTACCCGTCCCCGGTCATCCCCAGGCATTCCCAGACGCCGCCGGCGCGAAGTTTGACGTCGTCGGCCCGCCCGCCCCCGCCCCGCTGATATATATATATATATATATATATATATATAATATATATATATGTATATGTAGATGTATATATACTTACATATATATACACATATATATGTATGTGTAATTCATACATCTAACAAAATGAAAGAAAGATTAAGCAACACACGACAAAAATGCCTTAGCCGCGCCCGCGCACGCGACGACGATGAGCGACGAGAGACAAACGACGAGCGACGAGTGACAAACGACGACGACGACGACGGCGACGACGACCGCAACCGCGACCACGACCACGACCACGACGACGACGACGACGAACGACGACGACGAGCGCGGACTGAACTCCTACGCGGGTTCCAATGCGGACACCTACGCAGATCCCGATGCTCGCGGCGGCGGCGCTCGGAGCGCGCGGGGGGGTGGAGGCGGGGGGGGCGCTGCGTCGTGCGCGGGGGGGGGGGGCTGGGGGGGCGCGGGTGCCATGGCGCCCGCCGTGCCCCAAGCAATGCAGAAGCGCCCTCCTGCGTCGAGGTCAACGGGGTGCGCGCCGACGACGGCCCGTTCCAAAAAAACAGCAAGGCGTTCTGCAACCTGTGGGCTACCTCGCGTCTCCCTGTGATAGCTGTCGTCGTCCCGCCGTCTGAAACCAGGTCGCGTGCGCGGGGGGCGCGGTCTTTGATTTCGAAGACCTACGCTGGGGTCGCATGCCGCCGTCGAACCTGCGGCGCCAGGTCACTAGAAACATGCTGCCGCGGCTTTCACGGGCAGCCGCGCGCGGACAGACGCCGGCCCCGGACCGCGGCCGCGGCGGCCCGACGCGCCACTGAATGAAGAACGCCGAAATGTCACAGGAACGAGCGCCGTACTCATGCCGACATCGCTCGCGAATCAGCGAGTGCCTGCGCCCTCGAAACCTCGCGCATGGGGGGGCACGCGCAAAGAAGAAGGAGAAGAAGAGAAACAAGAAGAGAGGGGATGACAGGAGGGGGAAAACGTCAGCGTAGGTTGCAAGGCCGCAGGCGGTCGGAGATGCTCCCCGACTACCTCGGCGTCCTGCGCGGCCCTCGAGATCAAGGGCGCCGGGCTGTCGCGCGTCGACGCGCAGCCCTCCGCTTCGCCCCCGCGCGGCCCCCCGAACGTTCCGCGAGACTGGAGGCAAGCGCCAAAACTGCTACGACATGGGCTGGAAGAGTGAGCGGAGCACCTGAGAGGTCACGAGACGGTTGCCTCGAGTTTGAAGCCGCATCTACAAGAATGACCTGCGACAAGTTATGCCCGGTGACGTTCCCAGTCGGAAAGCGCAGCTTCTTCGCGCAGTCCTTCGCCGCGCCGCGATCCACGTGCCAGTCTTCCAAGTCGAACGCGGGGGCGTGCCGCGTTAGCAAAACAACAAAGAATCGACCCCAATTGCCGAACCGCGCGCGGCGCAGGAGACGGGGAGTTTTGATGTCCTGCGGGGTAATCTCCCGGCAGCGGCCGCTCGCGATCTCATGCGGTACCATTGGAACGAAGTCGAATCGAACACCTGCTGCACGCTCAGAAAAGTGCGCTCGAAGGCTGCGAAGTCTACGCGCTGGAGCTCGTGGGCATCGGGGATTCCCATCCAGCAGCGCCCTCGAAACGAAAATCTGCGACGCAAGATTTGCAAGAACTGCCCCCCCCCCCCCCCCCCCGGGTGCAATCGAGCAGCCACAGCGCATGCTGGCAGCGAGGTGGTTCCCATGAAACGGGCAATTGTCACAATCGAGCGGGCAATCGCTTTGTTGACAAACTAAGCATTGTTTCGACGTCCGTATCGTCCGAACGTAATGCTTGCACATTCGTCATATATTCTCGCGCACATCTGCCGGAAATTCTACGACGCGCACATGGCGCGGGCGTTTGTAGGCGCGAGATCCAACTTCGCAGAGTCTGCCGGCGAAAGCGCGGCTTTCAGATATCGCTTCGCCGTGGCCCGGTAGAACATCCAGCGCTGCTTGGCCAAGAACGGCCTCGCACGAGGATGCGCGTGCATCGATATGTGCATATGCATGCGCACATACATGCGCATATACACGGACATGATTATGTGTAGGTGTCGATGAGAAAGGCACATGTACATGTCATGGGGCAATCAACGAGAACTGTTGGAATGGAACGGCTCCGAGCTGACACGGAGAACGCCGCCGCCGCTTACGGCGGCGACGACGACGACGACAACGACGACGACGACGCCGTCGACGACGACGGCGGAAGTCAGGCATCGCGCCGATCTTTCGCTCAGGGATCGTCTTGAAGGCCTTTCGGAGCAATTCTGCAGGCAATTTCGGAGGTTTGGGTCATTCGGGGGGTATTTCAGCGCCCCCCCAGGGCGCGCTTGAAGTCGTTTTAGCGTCACTTTCGATGAGCAGTTCAGCTCGGCTGTTCTGGAGCCGCAACGACTAGTTGAAACAGAGAGTTCGAAATACAGCGCACATTATGTTCCCCGTGATGCAAAACAAAAATTGGAAACGCTGTTCCAGCCGTTTGCGCGCACGTCGAACCCCGAACAACGCGCCGTGGACCCAAACATGCTCCTGCAAGGGAGCTTCTCAGGAGAGTATACTTGGCTGTTTGGGGGCCTTGGCGGGTTGGCTGGGGGCCGCTGTTGGATCGCAACGTCCTTCTTGGAGGCGTCATGTGCGCGGTGTTCGGGTGACGTGGGAGCCTTTGCTGGCGGAAAGCTCGAAAGGTTAGTTTGTGCTGCACGTTTGGGGCCCCTCATGGGGCGGGTTCGAGGCCTCTTCGTGGATTCTCTCTGGCGGGTTTGGGCTCTCCTGGGGCCGCGGAGGAGGCAGGGGATGCGGGCAATGCGGAGGGGAGGGCCCGACAGTGTCCCCAACGCGCTTTCGTCGTCGCTGTGGTTCAATGCGGCTACAGGTGCGCCGAGCACGCCAATGGCCTTGGCGATGGGGCTCTTGGGGTTCTCTTGGAACTTTTTGCGCGAACGGCTCAGCGCATGTGAGCGTCAACCAGTGGCCGGAACAGTCGTTCGCCTTTAGGCGAAAATCTGTTCTGAGCCACTCGGGTCGAGGCCTGAGGGTCTGAGCTCAGTTTCTTTGGAGCCGAAGACAGACTTGAGGTCATGTTGGACGCTGCTTGGGTCCTTTTCGGGAATTTTCTGGCAAAAGAAATCCGTTATTTCTATGTGTTGAAAGCGGATTCCAACCTCCACATGTCGATTGGGGCCCATTCTTGACGCTTCCCTGGGTCTTGGGTGGAAGTCCCGAGAGGCGGACAGGATCAGGACTTGGCGTCCGTTGGCCCTCGTGTCTACCACAGCGCAGCTCCCCCCAGGCGCATCGCCCTATGGCATCGGTACGCCTCGCTCGCACAGGCGCCAGGTGCATCGGGAGGTACAGCCAGGTCTGTTCTCTTGAGGATTTGCCTGCCCCTGGGTTAGTTAGGCCTTCAAGGCAACACTACCACCACTGCAGCGCCCGTTACTCTTCCCACCTGGCGATGCTCACCACGCCAGCTGGTTACCCCCCCTCACTCAGAGGCCTGACGCCGTGCCGGCACGCACTGCGTGGCTCATACTCGCTCAGTTCCCCCTTGCGCTGTGGGGTGGTCGGACAGGTGTTGGCATCGTTACGGAGTGGTTCAGCCTTCCGCAGCAGGTACAGCATTCAAGGCTCACGATCAGCTTTCCCCAGTTGCGTTGCACCACGGCTCACGACAGCTCAGCCTTTCTGGCTAGATCAAGTCGTCACGGCGTCTGGAGCCTGGCGCCCCATTGGCGACACATGGCCTCCCACTTGCCCCCACTCAGCACGACGGACTTGGCCATCCTGGTTCACGTCTCTACTGCGTGGGTCGTGCCATGGCAGGCGCCGAATTCCGTGACACGTTGTCCTGTGCACGTGCTCGAACTCTCACGATGTCGCCCGCTGTCAGCTCTCCTTCAGCTTCGCGGCTGCTTTGTGAGTGGGCCGACTGGCCTGTGCCTGTTGTAGCTAATTAGCCTCGCTCGCGCCCCGGACTTTGCTTTCGCCGCCTGACCCTTGTTTCGTGGCCGCGACCCAAAAAGTATATCCGCAACCACATCCAAAAACACCCATGCGGGTTGCCGTGATCAGGCAGGAGGGGAAGCATACAGTCCGACAAAGGAGGAGGGCAGCTATTACTCTGGACAGGGGAAAAGGAAAAATGGACGACGATTATCAACGCGAGGAGATGAGGGCCACAGGATGCGGAGGAGGAAGAGGATAACGAAAAGGTGAGAGGAGGTTGAGGAGGAATCATAGTATGGTGGCGTTCGACGACGGAGGAAGGACGACGACGACGAGAGCGACGACGAAAACGAAGACGACGTCGACGACGGAGACGACGGCGGAGACGACCACGACGACTGAAACGACGACGACGTAGTCGTTGCCGCCGCATGAGACACGATGGTAATAGCACCCAGCCCCGCTCCCTCTTTCACCTCTCCACGAAACTACAAGTTCGTCTTGCGATTCCCCCGCATGGTGGGAAGGGGTGACTAGCTCGTCAGCCCAACCCGAGCCCTCGAATCGAGAATCCAGCAACTGGAAGGATAAGCTCCAATTGGACACAAGAACAGCTCCGACGCGCCCGCGAAGCCCCAACAATACTAAAAGTTACCTCAAAACAATCCATGAGACACCAAAAACGTCCCAAGAGGGCCTCAAGACCAAGCGCTTATGATACACACGTGTCTTACGTTTTTGGGCGATCCACACGCTCTCGCCTTTTAAGGCTCCCGAGCGCTACTGGCCCAAGTCGGGCCTAAAGGCCCCAAAGTGAGCACGGAACCTGCCCAAACAAAAAGCCCCACGACGCCGCAGAAGCTTCCCAAGACGACAGAAGAGGCAGAAGGCACGACCGCCAGCACGACCACCAGACCGCCCACCATCACCACCGCCACCACGACCACCAATAACATCACCACGTGATGCCGTGTCTGCGTCGCTCATGAAAACACCCACGCGAAACCCAACGACGCCCGAAAAAAAACCCAGGAAGACAGACAACGGGCCCCAAGCAAAGAGTCCAAGCAAATTGCGTGACATAAAAAACCGAGACGACCCACAGAGACGCCCGCGAAACAGGCCCGCCTTCCAAAGAAAATCCAGCCGTTGCAGAGGAGACCCCAAGACGGGCCCATGAGAGCTCCAGTGAAGCCCGAAATGTTCTCAAGCCAGTCCAATTGAAGTCCCGAAACAGTCCCCGACAAACCCGAGATCGCAAGAGGAAAGCCCGCACCGCCCCCCAACGGACCCAAAGGGCTCTCTTATTCCCTCTCGTCCTTGTCGTCATCCTCCTCCTCCCCGTCCTCCTCGCGCTGGTACTCGTCCTCTGCCTCCGCCCACCGGGTCCTCGTTGTCCAGGCACCCGGGCAAGGACTTTGAGACCCAAGAAAACTAAACTCCAAACACTTATTCGGGGTCGGCGACGAAGCCAGTAGCCTTTAGATAGTACTAATGCGTGTACATTCGTTTCTCACAAAACACTGGTTTCCAATAACCCCTGGACAAAAACGGAGCAACATCCACATGCGCGCGTCCTCGCGCGAGCATGGCGAAACCATTCAAATAAAGTACAGGTTTCGTAATGAATCCAACATGTAGTTTCCCGAACGCACATAAAACACGAGCGGCGTTGCAACATGATATTTCACAATCTGCGCGGGCTCTTGCTACTTCACACAAGGACCTAGTTTTTGTTTCGATTGTTTCACCAACTGCGACCCAGCAGGCCTCTCGCGCGCGCAGGTCGAAATGATTTGAACGCCCTTGCGCGCGTGCTTTGGGGGAGGCACTATCCCTGTCACATAAAGCCATGCGTGCCACTCGCGATCGTCGGCCGCGCAAGCATGTCGAAATCCTCCAAACACCTTCCTCACCGACACATGGACACCATGTTGTCATCGCCGTGATCAGCATCGGCGCCGTCGCTGGCCTTGCCGTCGCCATTGCCATCATCATCACCAACATCGCGAATATCATCATCATGTGTGCCGTGTCCGCCCGGCCCGCCCGTTAGCCCCCGCCCGCACGACCCGCTCGGTGGGGTCCGCACGTTCGCCTGGCTCAAGCGTGCACGCCCGATCCAGTGTCCCGCCCGATCCGCACGCTGAGGTCCGCCTGCCCGGCCTGCCCGTCAGGGCCCGCCCGTCACGGTCCACCCGCCCGACCTGCCCGTTAGGGACCGCCCGTCCGCATACCGGGAAACCCTCCCGCCTGCTGTAATGCCCCGCCTGCCCGACCCGCCCTTGAGGGTGCGCCGCCCGAACCGCCCGCTCAAGCCCGTCATGTAGATCGCTTGCAAGACATGAGACGCCCGCTTGTTTGTCACGCCCACCCCTCCTCGCGCCTCATACTGCGCGAATCTCTCCCCCTCCTCCCCCCCCGCTCGATCATGCTCTTCCGCCTCCGTCTCCTGCCAATCCTCGATCATTCCCCCGACACTCCTAGTTAGTCGGGGCTCACTCAGTGGCTAGCATGACACAGGTGCCCTGCAAATGGGGGTACGCTCACACAGAAAGGGGGCGGGCGACGAGGGATCGGGGTATACATGTGGGATGACACGCGGGTAATGAGGGGCGAACGCGTCGATGCTCCCCTTCTTCCGCGACGGATCAGATATCGAGGGTCGACATCTGTGAACGTTCCTGGGCCTCCTTGAGCGCCCTCGTCGCCACGGCTGGACTCGCCTCGTGATTCTGACCAGAACGCGCTGCAGGAGATCTTGACGCACAGATCTTTAAGGGGGGGCCACCCTCCTCCGCCTCCCTCCTCAGGCTCCCTCCTCATCTGGCCTCCTCGCCCCTCCCTGCTTCTCCTCCTCTTTCTCCTTCTCCCTCCTCCTCCTCCTCCTCCTCCTCCCTCCTACCTCCTCCCTCCTCCCTCCTCCTCAACCTCCTCCTCTTCCTCCCCCTCCTCCTACTCCACCTTCCCCTCCTTCTCCTACTTCTCCTACTCCTCCTCCTCCTGCTCCTCCTCCTCCTCCTCCTCCTCCTCCTCCTGCTCCTCCGCCTCCTCCTCCTCCTCCTGGGGCTCCTCCGCGGCAGAGGCCCCAGCCCACGTTGGCTAAGCGAGAGCACGCAGAGGGTGACGGCGATGGCCGCGATCGAGCCCCAGCTCCTGCAGCGGTCGGCGGCGCAGCAGGGTGTGGCTTGCAAAGGATGCGGCTCGCAATCGTCACCCAGAACCAGCCTCGAATTTATCCATATCCCTGCGAAGAAGTGCGAGCAAACAGCGAGGACAATCTGAGGGATGCGCCCTCAGAAACCGAGGGAATCCTTCGGATCGGCATCGAGGTGAAGTGACGCCAAACACAGGGGTACAGACATGCTTCAAACTGGTAAACCCAGGGGGGCACTCTGGGGGTCGTGCGAGAACCTCGACTGTAAAGCGAAGCCAGGGTGAGGATAACATCGGGTGAGGATCAATCGAGAACCTCAAGAAGATCCAGCGGCTCTGGAGGATGTCTCGGGTGCAACGGCCTTCTGAGAGCGTTCCGGAACGCTCTGAGAGCGTTCCGGGGAACGCTCTGGAACGAATGCATCGTGGTCCGAGCCCCGCCTGAGACAAAGCTCTCCGCCGCGCCCTGAGGAGGTCCGACGAGGGCACCACGGTGCCCCCCCAAGTCCCAACGACCTGGATCGCAAACCACACCCCGACGGAACCACACCCTCTGTGGTCGCCGAAGCGGGGCGGGGCTTTCGTGGACGCAACAAATCATTTTTTCGCGGCAGCGATGGTCCCGAGAACAACCGAAGCCAAATCTGCAGTCAAGATGTTGAAACAAGAACCGCCTTGGCTTCAGGAGTGGCTCTGGCTTCCAAGGCGTTCCTTATGAAGAACCTAATCGTGGCCGAGACTCGCCTTGGCCAAAAAAACAATTTCGTTCCGTATTCTGTATTCCTTCGGAGATCATGATGACTGTATGAAAAAGAATGGTGAATCGGCAAACTGTTCTGCCGCAGGACAGTCATCGCCCTTGCCTCCTGCGTGAAGCCGAAAACCCTGGCGTGAAAGATGAGGGAAGCGGGCGGACGAGCAGGAAGCTGCGGGCGCAGCAAGTCGACAACCCCTGTACTGCGCTCAACTTGCCATTGCTCGGACGTCCATTCCCCGTGCATTTGTCGGTTTCGTGCGTACACGTTTGCTAAGTGGTCCAGGATAGGGACGGAAGTGCTTCCCGAACAGCCCTCCTCTTCCTTTCTGCTGTTGCCCCTCCTGGACTTCGTCTGCCCTTCCATGCGTACGTCCTGCTACGATGAACTCCCACTGCTCCGACAACACAATTTACAAATATCTTCCCGCGCACCCGGCACCCGGCATTATCCTGTAATGCCGGAGCAGGAACCGTTGCACCTGGCACCCAGCAGCGACAGAGCGACGATCGCAAATGGGTCTTGCGCGAGATGCCGGAGCGACGTTGCGCGATGGCCTGCGCGGGCCGCCAGCGCGACACGCTGCATTGGAAGCGAGGCCGCTCACGCGCACAGCTGACGCGCCAGCGTCGGCGAAGACGACTCCTTTTGTTCTCGGGAGCGGCCAAGAGGGGGGTGTCCAAGAGGGGGGGGGGGGGTGCAAATCATGACCGGCGGCATGTGCGCGGCCCAGCGGGGGGGCCAGGGACGTAATGAAATAAGAAGAGGCGCCATGAAATCTGGGGAAATATCATGGCCCCCGCCATGATATCCACCCCCCCTAAGTCATCACCCCCCTCTTTTCCGCCCCCGACTTTTGTTCCCGTCGCTCCCCACGGTGCCACGGTGCCGGAACAGGAGCCTGCGCTCCCGGCCCCCCCCGCAGCACCCGGGAGACGATGCCCAGGAGGCGGAAGACGTACACGGAGGAGCCGTCGGCCAAGGCGGTCCCAGAGCTGTCCAAGCCGAAGGGCCTCCCGAGCAATTAAAGGGAAACTGGGACACACAAATAAATACACACAAATAAAAAGATTCCCCATATTTTCTCATATTTTCTAGGTTTTGTCTTCCCCACCACTTCCCATATTTTCCCATATTTTCCTGGGGATCGACGAATAATTGTGTCTGTGTGTTTTTTCTCCTCCTGAGCCATCCCACGACGGGGATCTACGAGAAGCCGAACGGTGGAGGCGAACGTGGGCCTGCCGAGGCCAGAAGGCTCTGCAAGAATGCAAAGGAGATCTGCAAGGAGGAGGCGGAGGGAACCCCACCGGAGAAGAAGCCGAGCGTGAAGGCGGACTTGGTGCCGTCCTGGTTGCTGGACCTCCCGAGCCGCTCAGGAAAACTCTCGTAGGAGAAGCCGATGGTGAAGACGAACTTGCCGTCAAAAGGCTGACAAAAAAGAAAACGCAGAAGGAGAAGGGGTTCGACCAGCAGTCCGACCGAGCGTCATTGGAGATCAGCAAGACACACTTCATGGACAAGAAAGGTCAAGGAGAAAATGGTCGAACAACTCCTGCACCAAGTGGGGCTAGAGACGGTCACCAACAAAACGGAACGGCCAGGCACTTCGATGGCGACTTGGAATCCGAGGGCTCACCTGTCTCTAATGGCTGGTGGTCCGACGGCGACGTGCACGTGGACAAGATAGCGGAAAATCCAGCAGTTCGCTTCGGGCCTGAAGTCCTTCTTGGGGGAACGAACAATGACATAAACATAAAAACTCGGAGGTCCGCGCGGACTTCTCGGATCGGCACTGAACCCCCCTGCCTGGCGCGGGGATCGCGACAGGAGCGGCGCTGGAGACGCCGCTGGAGGGGTCCAGCGTCGATCCGAGAAATCCGCGCGGACCTCCGAGTTTGTATGTTTATGTCATTGTTCGTTCCCCTATTTCTGGCGCGAGCCTTGCCGACACCAATGCAAGGACCCGAGCCTCCCTGTAGCGATGCCCTGCGCTCGGGCGCCCAGGGAGGAAAAAGCTTGCTGCAAGTCCCGCCTTTCCCAGAGTGAGGGAACACACACACACACTCACACTCACACTCACACTCACACTAACACTCACACGCACACGCACACTCACACTCACACTCACACTCACACTCACACTCACACTCACACTCACACTCACACCCTCACACTCTCACACTCTCACACTCTCACACTCTCACACTCACACACTCACACACTCACACACTCACACACTCACACACTCACACACCCACACTCTCACACTCTCACACTCTCACACTCTCACGCTTTCACGCTTTCACGCTCTCACACTCTCACACTCTCACACTCTCACACTCTCACACTCTCACACTCTCACACTCTCACACTCTCACACTCTGACACTCTCACACTCTCACACTCTCACACTCTCAAGCTCTCACACTCTCACACTCTCACACTCTCACACTCTCACACTCTCACACTCTCACACTCTCACACTCTCACACTCTCACACACTCTCACACTCTCTCTCACACTCTCTCACACTCTCACACACTCTCTCACACTCTCACACTCTCACACTCACACACTCACACACTCACACACTCACACACTCACACACTCACACACCCACACTCTCACACTCTCACACTCTCACACTCTCACGCTTTCACGCTTTCACGCTCTCACACTCTCACACTCTCACACTCTCACACTCTCACACTCTCACACTCTCACACTCTCACACTCTCACACTCTGACACTCTCACACTCTCACACTCCCACACTCTCACACACACACACACACACTGCGAGATCATCGCCGAGCTAGCGGTGGGGAAGGTAGGGTACGACGCCGTCGCTGCTCGTGGCCACGAGTTCAACAGGTCGACCCCCGTGCTCATGAAAGCCATCGTAAGCTCTCACAGAACACGAGCGGGACCGCGCGAAGGACTCAGGGAGGAACCCCCTCCACGTGTTGGAGAATTGGCCCGAAGCCAAGTGTGTGTGTGGGGGGGATCCTTCCGCGCAAGGCCCCTTCCCCGCTAGGGTCCTGCTCCCCTGGGACCTCGCCGGGTTGGCGGGGCCCGCTGGGTCCTGGGGCTTTGCGGTTGTGTTGCTCTCATCGTGCTTAAAAGAATCACATTCCAGACAGAATTCCCAGCACCCAGAAAATTATCGAAGCAATGTCGAACGAATATCGCCTCCCAGGGCCCGACACGTTAAAACCCTCCAATGTTGGTAATTTCCTGGTGCTCGAGAAGTCTTCCTGGTGATCGAGGCTAAAGTAGGTTGGATCATCATAACTTTGACGATCCTTGTTGGTGCGGGGCCTCTGGGGGCTCGCGCTGCCGTTGGGCGGTTTTGCATATGGCCGCGTGCGCGGTTGGATCTGCACCCCTGGGCGCGGCCGATGCGAGGGGCCTCGGGAGCAGGCTTGTATCATCAGATCCCCGGGTCCCTCCTCTTCCATCCTCATGGTCCTTCCTCCCCTTTCTCCCCTGCTCTTCTCATCCTCCTCCTTATCCTCCTCCTCCTCCTCCTACTCCTCCTCCTCCTCCTCCTGCTCCTCCTCCTCCTCCATCTCCTCCCCTTCCTCCTCCTCTTCCTCCTCCTCCTCCCCCTCCTCCTCCCCCTCCTCCTCGAGCAAGACCTCCCGCCTCCCCCTCCTCCTCCCGGCGCCCGGCGCGAGATCCTGGCAAAGACCTCGCACATGATCTCGAACTTCCTCCCCAAACCACCGACCTTCATGAGGCGGACCAGGCGGATGAGCCGCGCGGACCGCAGGAAGCCAAGCTGCGGCGGCCGGCAGTGCTTTCCGCGGGCGCAAGAAGTGGCAGGACCAACAGGTACCGATACCGCTACTCCCCGGACCTTTCTTGGGGCGCGTTCTGACTAGGATTTGAAGGCGAATTCAGCGGTGGCGACGAGGGCCTGCCAGGAGGCCCAAAAAGAGGAACGCCCAAAAAGGGGAACACGGCCGAAGGGTAGCGTTATGGTTGAGCAGGGACCGACCGTCACAGCATTCCTATAGGCCTTCCACGACATGTTCTTAGAACCCAGGAATGCGAAAGTGGTGCAATCACAAAAACAATGCTTCTAAAACGTCAACCCAGCGTGTCAAAACAAGACGGTCTCAACCAGAAATGTTGGACGCCCGAGTTATCCGGGGTAACTCGGGTCCGGGGTAACTCGGGTTTGGGTTCCCGGAAAACGAACCCGAGTTAGCCCTGACCCGAGTTACCCCTGATGATTTTGGGGCTCTGGACGCCCGAAATATCCGGGGTAAGTCGGGTTCGGAATCCCGAAAAAGGAACCCGAGTTATCCCTGACCCGAGTTACCCCTGATGATTCGGGGCTCTGAAAATGTTCTAAAAACATTTCGTGCAGACCACAAGAGAATCTTAGAACAGCCTTTGGTGGGCTGATGGGTCTAGCAGGCGCAGGCCCGCGAACAACAGCTTTTTGTTTTGGGGGGAGGGGCGGGGCAACTTCGCTGAGACGGGGGCGCGAGGAGGGCACGGTGGTGGCCAGTCCACAAGAAACCTCCCAGAATAGGGGGAAAACAAACCTACCTCGCTTTTGACCACCCTCGCTTCCAAGAGATACCAAACGATGCCAAACTACGGCCTGTACTGGTCAGGCCGCTTGACGAGGAGGCGCGTGGTATGACTTGGTTTTGCCTGGAAGCGAAAGCGGGGTACACCGGACTCACTTCTATAGCGCTCACTTCTATAGTGCTCACTTTGAAATTGTGGTCCGGAAGGGGCCGCACATGCAGGCACATGCCGCACAGTCGCATGCACATGCCCATGCAAATATAAAAAAGCCTTAACAGCATTGCCGCACATGCGCGCACATGCCACACCGTCCGACGCACACTCGAATGCACGGTCAAGCAAAACTCTGAAAGCATAGACGCACATGCCAGCACATGCCGCAGAGATGTCGCAGGCGATAGTGGGCATTTCGCAACCCAGAGTTGCGAGGATGTCTCAGGCAA
Source organism: Prorocentrum cordatum (assembly GCA_963575745.1). Lineage (NCBI taxonomy): Eukaryota > Dinophyceae > Prorocentrales > Prorocentraceae > Prorocentrum > Prorocentrum cordatum. The sequence continues at coordinate 295,926 of CAUYUJ010020715.1, forward strand.
GCGTGGCCGGACCACCATGGGGCAAGGCATCTTGGAAACCAGAGTGGCGAGGATGTCGCTGGTCAAGGTGACCATACCACCATGGGGCAGGACACCGCCGAGGTCTGAGTTGTGAGGATGTCTCAGGCGAAAGTGGCCTGACCACCATGGGGCAAGAGATCTCTGAGGTCAGAGTTGCGAGGATGTCTCTGGCGAGAGTAGTCTGACCACCTCAGCCCAGGGCGTCTCGGAACCCAGAGTTGCGAGGATGTCTCAGGCAGGAGTGGCCTGACCACCTGCTCAGGGCATCTCGAAACCCAGAGTTGCGAGGGTCTCAGGCGAAAAAGGCCGAGACACTATGGAGCAGGGCATCATTGAGGTCATAGTTGTGAGGATGCCTCAGGCGAAAGTGGCCTGAACACCTCAACTCAGGGCATCTCGGGCGAGGATTCTAAAGCGAAAGTGGTCTAACCACCTCAGCTCAGGGCGTCTCGGAACCCAGAGTACCGAGGATGTCTCAGGCGAAAGGGGCCGAGACACTATCGAGCAGGGCATCATTGAGATCAGGGTTGCGAGGACGTCTCAGGCGACAGTGGCTGGCCCATTCGTAAGATCGGGTGCTGCCCCACGACCTCGCGCAAAGCCTTGTGAAGGTGGTGCAGTAATGCCTTGTGCACCTGGTCGTTCCAGCATTGTTCCGGCGTGCCGCTCCTGCCGGCGAGCGCGGGCAGGGCGAGCGCTGCGCGCGCCTGTGCGGAGCGTGAGCGGGGCGCCCCGTCTGTCGGGGCCGCGCAATCAAGCGAACGTTCGTCCGCGCGCGGCTTGCGCGCGGACGCGAACGCGCCGGCGCCCGGAGACGAACGCCGGCCCCAGCATTCTTGCACGTCCCGCACATGCCCCGCACAGGTACGCACAGTATTCGCACAGGCCGACCTCGCCAGTGGCCGAGCCAGGCCAGCGATTCCGAGATTCCCTGAGCTCGGGCCGTCAAGCCATTTTCGCCTGAGACATCCTCGCGACTCTCACCTCCTCCTCCTCCTCCTCCTCCCCCTCCTCCGCCTCCTCCTCCTCCTCCTCCTCCTCTTCCTCCTCCAGTTGGTATTTTGGCTCACGCGTCGCTTCGCTGGGTCGGCCCGCCGTCCCGCCGCCTCGCCGATGCCGCCGACGACGGACGCCCGCGCTGCGGCGCCGCTGGAAGCCGCGCGTGGCGCGGTACTGGCGGTGCATGCTGCCGCAGGGCTCGCCAGCGGCGCGGGACTTCGGGACGCTGCGCGTCTCGTCCGCGCCGCTGAAGGTATGCTGCGCACGGCGGTGGCCGTGCTGGCCAAGCCCGCTTCCCCTGCGCCCGCGGCGGCGCCGCCAGCGGAGCCCGCGGCTGCCCCTCGGAGGCGGCGGCGACGGCCTCGTGGCCGCGGCGGGGCGAAGGGAGCGGCTGGGGCGGTCCAGCACGGCCTCGGCGCCGACGGCATGATGATCGTGGAGGACGCGGCAACGGCGGCTGCGGAGGCGGGCGGCGCCCCCGCTCCGCCGTCGCCCCTGCTGGACGACGCCTGGGCCGACGACCTGCCCCCGAGGCGGTCGGCGGCCACGGCGGCGACGGGCGGCGGGCGGCCTCCTGGCGCGCGCGGCCGAGCATTGGCTCAGGCCATGGCGGCTCAGCTCGGCGTGGCCCCCCACGAGCTGGGTGCCCTCCTTCTCGGAGAGCCCGCCGATTCGGGGCCTCCTCTTCCTGAAGGGCCTGCTGATCCGCGTCGCGGTCCTCCTGGCGGAGTCCCCGGGGCGGACGGAGGTGGCAGTGGGGGGTTGGCAGGGGGGCCGTAGCGTGCAGGCCCGCCGCCCCTCCCCTCCGTCCGCCACACGGCGCTCGTCTTCGGCGTTCGCCACTACATGTTCTCCTGAGCCTGCCCGGACGCGGCCGCAGTCGGCGCCCACCTCCTCTTCCTCCTCCTTCTCGTCTGGCCGAGCCGAACAGGCGGGCGGGCCGGCCGAGCATGGGGCGTCCGCCTCCTACCTCCCCCCCCCCTGCTTCTCCGGCCGAGCTGAGAAGGCGCGCGGGAGAGCGTTTTACTAGGAGGGCACGCCGCCGCCAGCTCACAAACCGGGCGAAGAACCGCCCCCGCCAGCAGCGGGCGAGTCTAAACGCACAACAAACTCTTTCAGGAAACCCTGGCACGCCCCAGGTTAGCTCTGCGAAGGCCAGGAGGCATTGGAGGCACAAGGGTCCCAGACAGATCCTAGGGCATGAGCGTGCATGTGCATTGGGATGTGCACGCATGTGCGCCCGCGCACTTCACCGCATGTGCGTGCATGTGCGGGCCCGCGCGGCCTCCCGAAGAGAGGTTGCACGGGCATGTGCGTGCATGTGCCGATGACAGATCTTCGATTCTCGAACACCTCCCGCATGTGCAGGCATGTGCGCGCATGTGCGTCGGACTGCGCGTGCATGTGCGTATGATGGATACACCAAAACACAGCGCACATGCCCCCGCACATGCCCGGGCACGACGTGCACAGTAGGAAGTCCATCCAAGAAGGGCCGCACAGGCCTGGCACATGACTGGCACATGCCGCGCACATGCGCGCACATGACAGCGCAAAAACGGCCGCACATACACCCACCCAGGGGTATAGATGTGAGTGCGGTGTAGGTAATTCACGCTCTGAACAGTGGTGGCCAGTCCACAAGAAACCTCCCAGAAGAAACCCAACCCTGGAACCCCAGGAAGTCCACTGATGTCTGGTGTGGGAACGTCACGCACTCTACAGCAGAACCGTGGAAACCCAAGACACCCAGGGCACCCCGGAGAGGCGAGCAGGGTGTCTCTTGGCATGGGCCTCCACTGCAGATCTCGCAGGCGCAGGCCGGCTCCAGCAGCTTTGGGGGGGAGGGGCGGGGCAACTGCGCTAATGACTGCCGACCAGACCACCCCAACCCAGCCCGAAGACCAGAACTCCCGGTTGGGGGGGGGGGGGCGGGTTCCATACGTGTTTTCTCCATGTTCCCCGACCCCTTCGCCCCTCCCCTGGAGATGGATAGCAAATTGAGGTCTTCGGGTTGGGCTGGGGTGGCGTGGTGAGTGGTGAGCCATAAGACGGGGACACGAGGAGGGCAAGCTCGGAGGACCACAGACCGGGAACCGCTGAGAGCCGGCAGGTCTGGAGCACGCATCCGGCGGAGCCACAGCCCCGGTAAGCAACAGATCCCGGCGAAGGACCCGACTGGATGCGGTCTGTGAGTGCCGCACTCGTGGATGTCGCTTTCAGTGGAGCTCCCAGCGGGGCCACGAATCGCGTGCGAGGTGCGGCGAAATGGGCACGGGGTGGGGCGCACGCGGGCCCTGCCTCTGAGGGCTTCGGTGGCACTCCTGGAGGGTCTGAGCGGTGGGACCGCGTGCGAGCTGTGACCCTGGGGGCTTCGGTGGAGCTCCCACTGGGGCCACGGAACGTGTGAGGGGTGTGCCGCCCGCAGGGGCTGGGGGGCCGCAGGCGCCCTCCGCCCACCACCCCCTGGGGCCTTAGCGGGAGCTCCCTGCGGGGTCACGAAGCGTGCGAGGGGTGCGCCGCCCGCAGGGGCTGGGGGGCCGCATGCGCTCCCCCAGCCCCCCCCCCCCCCGGGGGGCTTCGGTGGAGCACTTGGGGCCACGAAGCGTGAGAGGGGTGCGCCGCCCGCAGGGGCTGGGGGGCCGCATGCGCACCCCCCCCCCCCCCCCTCGGCTCCCCCTCGGCTCTGTTGGAGCTCCCTGTGGGGTCGCGACACGTGCGAGGAGTCTGCCGGCATGCACATGCCGACGGCCGAGGCAGGGATGGGAGGGAGGAGGGAGGAGACGAGGGGCGATCTCTCTACAAAACGAGGACCCAACACCACAGGAGCTTGGGAAACACGCACACAAACACACACACACACACACGTGCTGAAACACATTGATTATCCCTCCCTCTGCCTCCTCTTCCTCATCAAATTCGCCGGCCCAACGGGCCAGCGGCGTGCTAAGATCTCTGGTAATTAACTGGTCCACAATATTTATACTTCGCGCGCACGGGGCGGCCCCGGGGGGTCCCCGGACGAAGAAGTACCCCTGCAAGGTTCTGCAGACTCCTGGCAAAATCGGGGCAGACTCCAAGCAAGGTCTGCCCAAGGATGCCGGAACTCCCCGGGGCGGTTTTCCGCACCCCCGGAGCGCTTCCAGAGGGCCTCCAGAGGCCCCCAAGATGGCCCAAGAGGGCTCCGAGTCGCCGACCGATCGGTCCAAGACGCCCAAGATTGCCTCCACGTGGCCGCAGACGCCCCGAAGACGCCCACAGACGCTTCCAAGAAGCGAGAAATCATTTACTTCGCTCGGATTTTTTTTTTTTTTTTTTTTTTTTTTTTTCCTGTTTTAGATCTTGGCGTTCTTGGCGTTCTCACCTGTTCGGCTTCCCGACGCTCCAGGACAGCCCACGAGGCCCTCAACATCGCCCCAGACGGTCCAAGAGGGCTTCAAGAAGGTCCCAAGACGGCCCAAGATGGCCCCAAGACGGCCCAGCAGGCCTCCAAGACAGCCCAAGATGGCCCCCGGGACTGCCCCAAGAGGGAGCCTTGACGAGGAACTCGAAAGGACATTTCGAGCCCAGCCTCCAACATTGATCCAAGACAGCCCAAGAGACCTCCAGGAGGGCCTCAAAGCAGCCCCAGAGGGCCGCAGAACGGTCCCAAAAGGCCCAAGCCCTCAAGACCGCCTCGGAAAACCTCTCAAGAGGCCCCCAAGAACTCCCAAGAAACTCCTGAGACCTCTGGACATTTCGAGCCAGACTCTCCCAGGAAATCCCCAAAGGCCGCCAAGAGCTCTGGAGGAGGCGCCCAAGATGCCCCCGAGAGCCATCCCAAGAGACCCCACAAATGGCCAAAGAAGCCATCGAGAGGCAACCTCCTCATCATCATCCTCCCATCTTCCTTCTCCGTCTCCTCCTCCTCCTCCCAATCCTCCTCCTCCTCCTCCCCCTCGCTCACCACGAGCAAGCCAACATATAGCAACACTGATGCAGTATGGGCCGGCGGAACGAGCGAAGCGACTCAATCCATATCCGATCACAAGATCCAGACGTATGCAATGTGCTGTTGTGAATATCGCGCTTGTGGATCTCGACTTCAGTGGGGCTCACTGTGAGGCCACGAGACGTGTGTGTGTGTGCTGTGTGTGTGTGTGTGTGTGTGCGTGTGCTGTGGTGTGCTGTGTGTGTATGTGTGTGTGTGTGCGTGTGTGTGTGTGTGTGTGTGTGTGTGCGTGTGCTGTGGTGTGCTGTGTGCGTGTGCTGTGGTGTGCTGTGTGCGTGCTGTGTGCCGAAATGGGCCTGGGGGCGCCTGCGGGCGCTGCCACTGGCGCCTCCGGGCGACTCCCCTACGGGGCGACGAATCGTGGGATGGGTGTGCCGCCGCGCGTCTGGAGACGCACGCGGGCGCTGCCACTGGGGCTTCGGTGGAGTCCCCTATGGGGTCACGAAGGCGTGGGAGAGGTGTGCCGAAATGAGCGGGGGGGGGGGGCCGCATGCGGGCTGTGCCGCTGGGGGCTTCGGTGGGGCTCACTGTGGGGCCGCGAAACGCGTGAAGAGTGCGCCGAAGTGGGCCGCGCTGGGGGACAGCGTGCCCCCCCCCCCCCGGGCTTCGGTGGAGCTCCCCGTGGGGCCACGAAGTGCGGGAGGGGTGCGCCGACGTGGGCTGGGGGACCGCACGCGCCTACCCCCCCCTTCCTCGGGCCTTCGGTGGAGCTCCCGATGGGGTCGCGAAGCGCATGAGTGGTGTGCCACAGTGGGCATGACGACGGCCGTGGCAGGGGTGGGAGGCGGGGCGACCTCCCTTCAAGACGAAGACCCAGCACCACCAGATGTTTGGGGAGATAATTAAGCAATTGCAGAACCTTGATACTCCCTCCTCCTCCTCCTCCTCCTCCTCCTCCTCCTCCTCCTCCCTGGGCTGGGTGGGCGCCACTGGCGCCGACGACCGCAGATCACCAAGAAGCCGACAGGGCGCCTCTGCCCCGTGGCGTCCCTCCCCCCTCATCCCCTCGAGTGGCGTCGTCGACTTCGTTGACCTCCTCCTCCTCCTCCTCCTGCTCCTCCTCCTCCACATCCTGCCAGGCAGCCCCAGCACCGGAGGGATAAGTCGAATCGGATCGTCCCAAGCGTCGAATCTCGGGGGCGTCCAGTAGGGGGGGGGGGGGGGGGCAAATCATGGCCGGCGGCATGTGCGCGGCTCAGGGGGGGCGGCGGGGACGTAATGGAAAGAAGAAAAAGAAGAAGAAGAAGAAGAAGAAGAAGAAGAATAAGAGGCGCCACGAAATCTGGAGACCTGATATCCACCCCCCCAGTCATCACCCAGACATGTGACGTCCTGATTTTTTCAGGACGGCGTCCCTTGATGTCCCGACCCTTTCCCCAGGACCGGTGTCTCGTCCCGAGTCGTTGTTTCACGCTCCCGAGGCCCGGCGAGGGCTCCCGGATGCAGAAAATAGCCAGAAATATCCCGTCCTGATTTTTTGTGCGACGTGGTCGTGTCTGGGCACCCCCCCTCCTGGCCGTATGTCGGGCGTGTCCCCCTACAGGAGGACTTCGACGGGGGAAAAAAACCATAAATAAACCAAAGGTCAACAAATACGAAACAAATAGTTCCCAGACTACTTACTCAGGCCGAAAGATTTTCCTCTTGAGCCCCACATGTCGGAAGCGACGCGCCGATCCCCTCTGTTCTCCTCCCGCCTCCTCTTGCCTCTTCCCTCAGCCTTCCCCTCTTCATCCTGGGAAGACCCCCATCCCCCGTAGAATCATAGCATTGGTATGCAGATCCGCAGCTCCGTGGATAGCATGATGCTTCACTGGCGGTGCTCCGCGGATCCCATTTCCCCTGGATCCCGGATGTTAATTATTATCATATATTTATTCCCGGGAAATAAATGGATCCATCGTCTTTTTCACACACAGGAAATTTGATCCGCGCAACACAGAAATAGGATCCACGAAACTCTCCCACACCCGAAAAGGGATCCAATTGGATCCATTGGAGGAAAAAACGTTCGGTCTGGGGATGTATGTTTGGAGCATTTTGGGACTATTTTGGAGTATGTTTTATTTTTCGATGAAGCTCCCCCTGCAGGGGGACAGGCCCGACTTGAGCCTGGCCGCCCCCGAGAACTGGCAGAGGTCGGCGGAAGCCTGCCGACACCGCTCGAATCTGAGCTCGGCTCGGCGCCGCGCCGGGCGCCCGCCTGCCCGAGGGGAGAGAGCTCACCCTCCTTCGGGGATCTTCCTCGTCCTCGTCCTCGTCCTCGTCGTCCTCGTCGTCGTCCTCCTCCCTCCCTCGTCCTCGTCCGCGTCCTCGTCGTCGTCGTCCTCCTCCTCCTCCTCCTCCTCCTCCTCCTCCTCCTCCTCGGGGATCTTCTGACCCGGGTCAGGCAGGCCTTGCAGTGTCCTGCAAGGTCCTGCGAGATCCTGCCCCCCAGCCCTGGTCAGTGCGGAGGATATCCCACGATCCTGCAACATCCTGCACCCGAGCCCCGGTCAACTCGACCCTCGCCTCTGCGGGATCCTGCAAGATTCGGGAGCGGCCAAGAGGGGGGTGTCCAAGAAGGGGGGGGTGCAAATCATGACGGGCGGCATGTGCGCGGCCAAGCTGGGGGGCCAGGGACGCAATGAAACAAGAAGAGGCGCCATGAGATCTGGGGAGATATCGTGGCCCCCGCCATGATATCCCCCCCCAAGTCATCACCCCCCTCTTCCTCTTTGCCGCCCCCGAAAGAGCGGGCGCTCTGGCCGACCCCCGTTGGCATCGGCCCCCGTCCCTTGGGCAAAACAGGGCTAGGATCGGGATAAATCGCTCCAGAGCGTTCCGGAGCGCTCTCAGAGCGTTCCGGAACGCTCTGGAGCGGCCGCGGCGCCCAATACATCCTCCAAACCCGCCGATTCTCAGAGATTTCGAGCTATCCCGATCCGATCTTGTCCTGATCTTCGCGTCGTTTGATTGGGCCCCGACTCTCAGGGGGGCATCCTCGGACATCCTCGGACATCTCAGGGACCCACCAGTGTTCGGGACATCCTCGGAAAACCGCACGAGTCCCCAAACCGGGTAGTGACACCAAATCGCCCGAGACTCACCGCCAGGTGTTGTCACCACCACGTTTGGGGACTACCAATCTCAGGGGGGCAGCCCCGCCCCCGGGGAGGGGCCCGCCGCCCAGAGGAGGCCCCTCCCGGAGGGCCCCCACCCCCGCCCGGCCCCGCAGGGGCCCCGCGGGGAGAGGCGGCCCCGCCCGCAGGAGGGGAGGGAGGAGGAGGAGGAGGAGGAGGAGGAGGAGGAGGAGGAGGAGGAGGAGGAGGAGGAGGAGGAGGAGGAGGAGGAGGGGGAGGAGGAGGAGGAGGGGGAGGAGGAGGAGGAGGAGGAGGAGGAGGAGGAGGAGGAGGAGGAGCCCCGCGTGGATAATCCATCCTCGCTGGCCCCCTGCGGGCGGGGCCGCCTCCGGGCGGGCCATCCCCCCCTTCGCGGAGGGGGGCCCCGCGGGGTTAACGGGCCCCTTGCCATCTCTCGGACGTCCATCCATCCCGTGCATTTCTCGGTGTCGCGCAGGCTGTTGTTTGATGGCTCGGTGATCCAGGCGCCAGACCCCCGACGTCGCGGGATCTGTTCATAACGTCGACCCCCAGAGGTCTGGAAACTTTCGCCCGGGACCAGTTTTTCATCCTGAATCATTGTTTGGCGGCCCCGAGGCCTGGGAAGGGCCCCCGGAGGCCGAAAATACTGAAAAACCGCCCGTCGTGAGTCCTTCAGAGCGCGAGGGATTTGGGGAGGCTCCTCGATGGTCCGCGCCGATCGACACACTGAGCACGGCCGAGCGACGCCAGGCCTCAGCTCCCAGGCCCCGCTGGCCGCTGGCAAGCGGCGGCCGCGGCGACCGCGGCGGGGGCGGCGAGGCGCCGCGCCAGCGTCGGCGCGTCGTCGGGGCGCTTCCGGGGCGCTCGTTCTCGTCCTCGCCCTCGCCCTCGTCCTCGTCCTCGTCATCCTCGTCGTCCTCGTCGTCCTCGTCGTCCTCGTCGTCGTCGTCGTCGTCGTCGTCGTCGTCCTCCTCCTCCTCCTCCTCCTCCTCCTCCTCCTCCTCCTCCTCCTCTTGGTTTGCTCAACTCTGCAAATACCTCGTATCGCGCGTGAGACCGAGGGGAACACAACACGGCGTGACATATTCATCCGAGACGAGGCCAGATCGGCAAGTATCGTCAGGAATAACAATCGGCTAACGCATCGAATCAGCAACAGTCGGATCGAGCGAACTCGAAATCGGAATCGCGAATGGGTATCTCCGCATCGAATCGGTTCGCATCGGCAGCCTGGGAAATCGAATCGAACCGAGCCGGCGGAATCGGAATGACCCCTGGAGCTCGTTTGCTGTTACTCGCGATAACGGCCGTGATCGGGGGAGGGGGAGGAGGAGGAGGAGGAGGAGGAGGAGGAGGAGGAGGAGGAGGAGGAGGAGGAGGAGGAGGAGGCGGAGGAGGAGGAGGAGGAGGAGGAGGAGGAGGAGGAAGAGAAGGAGGGGGAGTGCCCCCCCCCCGATCACACCACGGCGGGGGGCCGCCCGAAATCCCAGGAAATCCTCAAAGAATCACTCGGATTTGTTTGAAATAACGTGAATCCTAGGAAATCCTAGGAAATCCTAGGAAACCCTCGAAGAAAATCCTAGGAAATCCTCGAAGAATCCTAGGAAACCCTCGAAGAATCACTCGGATTTGTTGAAAATAGCGTGAAGTGATCTATGAGGGGGAGAGAGGGCCGGCCGATCACGGCCATTATCGCCCAGACCTTACAAGGCAAGCTCCTGCCGGCTCTCTCCTCCTCCTCGTCCGTCTTCTCCTTCCGTCGTCCTCCTCCGCTTTCCTGTTCCCTACTTCTCGGTAGTCCTTGTCGCTACGCCCCCCTGGCGATTACCGTAGAACGGAGGCAAATGACGAATCACGACACCAACAACCAAAAGAGAAAATAGCAGGACCTTGAAGCCAGAAGTTTCGATCACAAACTCCAGCCACCAAGGAATGATCGATATCAGATCCACAAGGTTCATGGGCGCCTGTGCCGGGGGAGGCATCATAATTCAGAACCGCACGAATGCTACTTCGTAGGCGCGACGGGCAATCACCTAGGCCTGCTGCGTATCCAAACACCAAGTAGAAGAAAGGTGGAGGAGGAAGGAGGAAAGGATGAGAAAGAAGAGGGCGCGGGAGGGAGAGAGGGGGGAGAGGAAGAGGAGGGCGAGGATGGGGGCAGGAAGAGGAGAGATAAGACAGAGGAGAGGATCGAGGAGACGGAGGATGTGCTGGAAGTGTGGCGCTTGCAACGAATCCGGGCCCAGAACATCTGAGACGGATTGTCCCAGAGAGTGCCGCAACCGCGGCCGCGCCCTGCACGGTAAGCCCGACTCGCCGATCATTTCGACCACCCCCCCTATAGTCATCGTGCTACCATGAGGAGTGCCAGATGAAGAACGTCGGAGATTATCTGGCCCTGGCGAGGGGGTAACGAGAAGGCTCAACAACCTAGATCTAAGGAACGGTAACGGTCCGCAAACCAGAGCCCCTCCGGAGCCCAACGTGGTCCTGGTCTTGGCCGTCTTGACTGCATCTCGCTGCCGAAGTGGTAAGAGAGTTGGAGGCGTGAAGCCCGCAGTCACGATGATGCAGGCTCTGGACATTCCCAGTCCACAGTCTGAGCGCTCGTCCTCCTCCTCCTCCTCCTCCTCGCTCTTGTGTTTCTCCTCATCCTTCTCCTTCCCCGGCTTCTCCCTCTCCTTCTGCTCCTCTGTCCGGAGGGACGTGACGGTGGGGTAACGCCAGAACTTGCCTCTCCCCAAACCTTTCCCCCGGAGCCAAGTCTGGCAGATTTGGAAGGGGGGGGTCCCCCCGATAGTTGCCCAGGGTTCCCGATGGTGTCGGAGGGTCATCTCCCTCAGAAGCGGGCAGCCCTAGGCGCATCCAAATGGTCCCACGTCGGTCCGAGAGGGCTCCTACAAGGCCCAGCGAGGGTGACAACGAGGGTGACGGGTGCATCTGGCTTCGAAATGGCCCAACAGGCCCCCAAGACGCCGTCAGAGGGCCTGCAAGACTCTGCAAGATTCGCCACTTCTGGGGTCATCCCCTGGAAACGCCCCCAGACAACTCCCGTAGGCCCCACGGGCCAGCTTTCCACTACTACTGCCATAGGTAGGAGAGGGAGGAGGAGGAGGAGGAGGAGGAGGAGGAGGAGGAGGAGGAGGAAGAGGAGGAGGAGGAGGAGGAGGAGGAGGAGGAGGAGGAGGAGGAGGAGGAGGAGGACG
>CAUYUJ010020715.1:312228-429728 GCA_963575745.1 Prorocentrum cordatum
ACACATCACCACGACCAAATGTGATGTAGGCGAGCTCTCCGGACGTTCACAACGGATGTCAATGAGCACGCGCTCCCCTAACGTTCACGAGCACGTTTATGAGTATACGATCGCTCCTCTGTGCACCAGCAAGTTCCCCAGTCTTCCCCTCACTTCCATCATCCTATTTACCTTCATCATCGCCACCATAACCCGCACCCCATCACATCATCGTGACACCCATCACCAGCAGGAACCCACCAAGATGGCCGAAGTTGGCTCGAAGCTGGCCCAAGACGGCCCAGAGAGTCCTCCAAGAGGGCCTAAAGGAAGGCCAGAAAAAGCCAAAATCATTGATTTCCAATGAGTTGTTTTAAAAGGATTGTGGCATTTGCTTTTTTTCCAGCCTTCCGACGGCCCGAGACGGCCCAAGAGCCCCCAAAGATCGCCCAAAGATCGCCCAAGAGGCATCCAAAATGGCCCCAGAACGGCCCAAGAGGCCTACAAGACGGCCCCAGGAGGCCCCCAAGACGGCCCAGGAGGCCTTTTAAGACGCCCAAGATGGCCTCCAAGACGGCCCTGGAGCATTCCAAGAGAGCCCCAAGTGGGCCCAGAGAGGCCCCCCAAACGGCTTCCGACGGCGTCAGACGGGCCATGAGCCCACCAAGACGGCCGAAGATGGCCCTAAGATTGCCCAAGAGGCCTCCAAGAGGGCCTCCAGGAAGGCCCGAACAAGCCCAAATCATGGATTTCCCAGGAGTGGTTTGAAGCATTGTGGCATTTGCTTTGCTTTGCGGCCTTCCGACGGCCCGAGACAGCCCGAGTGTCCCCACAGATCGCCCAAGATGCCCACGACGGCCCCAAGAGGCCCCCAAGACGGCCCAGGAGCCCTGCAAAACGCTCGAGGTGGGCTCTCCAAGAGGGACCAAGAGCCCGCCAAGACGTCCTCCAAGAAGGCCCGAAAGGGTCAAACTGGCCTCCAGACGACCAAGATGACCTTCAATATTAGAGGAAAAATAACTATGCACATACACCGATTCTGGCCAGGCCCATCCTGAGCCCAGGATCGGTGCATGCGCCCTCCTACCTTGGCCAGGAAGGCAGATGCACCGATCCTGGGTCAGGGATGGGCCTTGCCAGGATCGGTGCATGTGCGTAGTTCTCTTCGCCCGAAAGATGCCCACGTGTTCCCCGAATGCTTTCCAAACCGATTCGGGGAACACATGGTCCGATAGCTTGGCTTGGCAGGTCTGGCCTCAACGTTCGGCCACATGGGCGCTTCCAAAAAGGCAGGGGGCGGCGGTGATTCGCCGTAGGCGTCTTCGATATCCTCCATCCTCCTTATCCCTCCTCCTACTTTCTCATCTTCCTCCTTCCTTCCTCCACTGCTCTGCTCCCCTTAGTCTCCTCCGTGATCCTCCGCTCCGATGGCGGAGTGGCCTTCTTCTCGAGGACCATCTTGGGCCAGCGTGGCCAGCTTGAACATCTGTTTTCAGAAGCAATTTTGCGAGCTTCAAGACCCGAATGTTCGCATCCCCTGCCAGGCCCCCACACGAACCCAGATTAAAGCTGGGTCTCCTGGGTGCGCCGCGGGCTCTGCGTTTCGAGGTCGCCTGGAAAAGACCAACGCTGGGTCCCCTGGGGGGCGCAGCGGGCTCTGCGCTTCGAGGTCGTCTCGAAAATCACTCCAACGACCATCTTCACTCCTATAATTTTCGCTACAGAAGTACCACTCGGATCTCCCAACGTGCCTTCCCCAACCGTAGGCCTCCCGCAAGCCTGAGCTCTTCGAACCGCGACATCGGATCGGGAAATCGGCCGTGGACAAACCTCCCTTTAGTAAACCACCCTTTTAGTGAAAACGGCTCAGGACCGAAACCGACGGACCTGGGCCCGCAAAAATGACGGCCGCGACGCCCTCTCGCGAACCGAAAACGGCCAATTTCCTAATCGACGTGTCAGGGTAGATCGACCCCCCTCGGACCCCCCCGTCGGACCCCACCCTTGGACCTCCCCCCCTTCGGACGCCCCCCCCCTCGCACCCCCCCTCGGAGCCCCCCCCCCCGCACCCCTTTCCTCGGACCATCCTCGCGGACCCCCGCCCCTCGGACCCCCCCCTTTGGCAGGAGGCCTATCAGACTCCGAGGTGAGGGAACGGAGCGGACCGTCAGCGCGCCCTCCCGAACCGACTCGAGCCCACGCGGGTGGGGCCGCCGCGCCCGGCCGCGGCTCCGGCAGGCCCCCGCCGGCGTCGACGGAGCTGGCCCGAGGCGGATCGGATCGGCATCGCGGGCGCCGCAGGCGAGCCGCATCGCGTCGAGTCGGATCGCAGTCGGGGGCACGCGAGAGGACAGATGACCCTTCTGAGGGCCACGATGCCATGGGAACGTGAGAGGAGGCGTGGGTCGCGAGGATCAGGACACACAGGGTGCCCGTGCTTTGGTAGGGTCGACGTGCCAGTCAGCCTCGACTGTAGCTCTGGCAAAGAATGGCGCTCCTACGTTCAGCCGATCCTCATCCCAGAACCACTCTTGGACCGTCATTGGTTTCAGGAGGGGCACCACGAAGTCGGGGATGGGCAGAACCCCCTTTAGTAAACCGTGGTTTAGTGAAAACGACCTCGGACCCAAACCTAACGAGCGCAAGCCGGGAAAATGATGGCCGCGGCGCCCTCTCGAGAACCGCAAACGGACAATTCACTGATCGATGTGTCAGAGTGGGGGTCCTGTCCACCCTCGACGCAATCAGGCGGCCCTGGCTGGGGGCTCGGTACAATAACTCGCTGGCTGCTGCAGTCGCTACTCCAGCAACTTCCCCAGTGGGGGATGCACAGGCAGCAAGTCGTTACTACCTGTCCAGTAATCGACCAATGAATTTCCAGAGGCTGCTTTCCTCGGTAAAGTGGAGGCCAGTCCACAAGACATCTTCCACAGAAAACCCAACCTTGAAGCACCAGGACGTCCATGGATTTTTGGTGTGGCACCGTCACGCTTTCCGCAGCAAAACCATAGAAGACCAAGAAACCCAGGGCACCCTGGAGGCAAGCAGGGTGTTTCTTGGCATGGGTCTCCACTGTAATGCTGTCCTCGCTCGATGAATCACTGCATCCATTTTTGCCTTCGCCCCTCGAGCCCGCTTCCGGGCCCCAAGAGCCATCGACGACTGCCGACCCCTGACGGACAACAAAACAAACTCCCCGGGAAGGGCCAGGAGCTCCAGGGCCCCCCTCCCCCCTCTCCTCCCGCCTTCCTTCGGCGGCGCGCACAAGGGGGTAAGGGTAGGGGGAAGGCTTCTTCCCGCTTCGTATCGGTCTGATCGGCGGTGGACAAACCTCCTTTTAATAAACCTCCCCTTAATGAAAACGGCCTGGGACCGAAACCGGCGGACCTGAACCCGCAAAAATGACGGCCGCGACGCCCTATCGCGAACCGAAAACGGCCAGTTCCCTAATCGATGCGTCAGGGTAGGAGGTCTGTGCACCCCCGATCTGAACCGTCTAAAGGACCCTCCTCGGACCCCCCCTCGTTAAAGGCTTAACGACTTCTGCCGTCCTTCGACTCGCGCTAGAGCGGCCGCAATTTGCTCCAACTGTCCCTGAAGATCTCTGGATTTACCTGCACTTACTCGGATTTACCTGAATTTACCTAGATTTATCTGCATGTACCTGGATTTGTCTGCATTTAACTGGGTCTGTCTGGTTCGATCCCCGCAAGTCGATTGGCGAAGAGTCGTCAAGCCCTTAGGGACCCCCCCCCTCGGACCCCCCTCGGAGCCCCTCACCCGCACCCCTTTCCTCGGACCATCCTCTCGGACCCCCGCCCCTCGGACCCCCCTTTGGCCGTCGTCGTCGGCGTCGTCGCCGCCCTGGCCGTCGTCTCCGGAGGGCGCCGCGGCTGTCGTCGTCGTCCTCCTCCTCCTCCTCTCCCTCCCAAGCCCTGCGGAATCACAACCAGAAGGCGCCGCGGCTGTCGTCCTCCTCCGCCTCCTCCTTCTCCTCCTCCCAAGCCCTGCGGAATCACAACCGGAATCGACGCAAATCGGGAACGCTGGACCGAAAGCGGAAGCGGCATCCGCGTGCCGGATCGGCATCGAAACCGGAAAAAACCACAGGGATCGGACTCGGACCCGAACTGGAATCGGCAGGGGCGCATCGAAATCGGATCGGATCGGGTCGGAACCGGGCTGGCCTAGATCGTAAAATAACTACTCGCAAATGGCCTAGATCCGCCGCGGGGAATTTACGGTCGGTTACACGAAAGAAACCTGTTTTTGTTAGGACGTTTGCGAATAAGCACTTTGCGAGTAGTGGAACGCGCTCGATTAACGTGGGCGCAAGATCCACGGATCGTACAACGTATACCCCCGGAGCATTGGCGCTGGCGCCGCCCGACTTGACGGCGGTGCGCGCCAATCGTGTAATTACGGCAAGGGGACCCGTCACTCATCCACGCGCCCTGATCCATGCTTGCGGTTCGTGGATTCCTGCTCCCCCCTCTCTCATCCAAATCTAGGGAAACGAAAACACAACATCAACATACAAATTCGGAGGTCCGCGCGGATTTCTCGGATCCGCACTGGACCCCCCTGGCGGCGCCTCAGGCGTCGCCCCTGGCGCGCTCCGCGCGCCAGGGCGGAAAGTCCGGCGCGGATCCAAGAAATCCGCGCGGACCTTCGTGTTTCTATGTTTACGTAATTTTTCGTTCCCCTATTATCTCCCCCGTCTAGCCCCCTACCCCCTGCTTCTCTTCGTTGTCGTCGTCATATTTGTTGCTTGTATGCGTCGTCTTCTCGTCTCTTTTATGCTTCTATAATTTGTCGCTCCCCTATTATCTCCCCCGTCTACCTATCGCCCCCTACCCCCTGCTTCTCTTCGTTGTCGTCGTCATCCTCCGCCTGCCCCCCCCCAAGGTCAGGGAAGTCCTCGCCGGGTCGACCAAGGATCTCCGGCACCATGGGGAGCAGACCAGTCGCACGAGGTACCTCCCCCGACGGGAGGAGGAGGGCAAAGAGGAGTGGAAAGGGACAAGAACAGACCCAAGATGCACCAACGATGCTGCAGCACATCTGGGGGACCAAACAGTGACATAAACGTAAAAACTCGGAGGTCCGCGCGGATTTCCAAGATCGGCGCTGAGCCCTCCTCCCCGGCGCGCGGAGCGTGCCGGGGGCGGCGCCGGAGGCGCCGCCAGGGGAGGCCCAGCGTGGATCCGAGAAATCCGCGCGGAACTCTGAGTTTCCATGCTTGTCATCTCGTTCCCCCAGCAGCCTCCCGTCCCGAGTCCCCTCCTGGGTAGTCCCTACATCATGCTCGATGGGCCTGTCTTCCACCACCACCGCCACCATAACCAAGTTGGAGGGGGGAAGGCGGAGGAGGAGGAGGACCCCCTTCCCCCTCCAACTTGGTTATGGTGGTGGCGGTGGAACACGGGCCCATCAGTGCTGTCACGTCGCGTAGCGGCCCCCTTGAGAGACGAGCGCCTCTCGAGGCGAGCAGCTCAGGATGGGAGGTCCCTTTTGAGAGACACCGCTCTCCATCCTCCGGACGATAAGAACTGCCACAGGGCTGAAGCTAAACAATGTTTTGTTTTCGTTGTGTTTTCGGTTTCCCTCTTTGTGATTTCAATCCGCCTTTTAAACGCAAAACGAAATCGAAACGAAAACGACCCACGAAACTGCCAACGCACCGTTTAGGTCCACCCCTGACCTGCCACAAGGTGGAGCCTACACGAAAAAACCCGACGTCAACGCCGCCCTGACAAACAGAGCCGCAATCCACCCCGTTTGACTGTTGCGCAATCCCAGAAGCCACACGCCAACAAGTCGAACGACATCTCAAACGATAACCCCCACCTTGAAAAGGAACCAACCTCCACCCGTGTAACGGTTACACAATGTGGTATTTGTGGTCGTACAAGTTGATCAATATCAGGCGAAAACCCACTTCAAACATGATTGACCAGCAGCCTCGGGAAGGAATATACAAGTGTACAACATGGAACAACTTTCCAACACACCGAACTGGGCGACGGGCATTTGCAATGCTGATATCGATACTAGCGTACTGTGACAAGGGCCATGCTGTGCTATGCCGTGATGAGCTGGAATGTGTCCTGCCTGCTGACACTGGGCTGTGCTATATTGAGTGGTGGATGCAGTCAACCAGTATAGTAAGGATGGGCGATAAGGATGCAAGGGCTTGGGACGCCCATTTCGAAGCTTTTCGAGCGGGGCGCAGCCAGCGGAAGCGGCGAAGCGACGTTTTCTGATCTACGAAAACATCAATGCTATCACTGACGCTCGCCATGCATGAAACGCGATCCGCAATCTGTAATAGACGCTTCTCCGTCTCATCCTCTCTCCTGTCGCCTTGAAGCCTGCTCATCCTCCTGCTCGTTCCTCCCTCAAGCGCGCCCAAAACATGTTGATACCTGTTAGGGGGTTCCTGGGATGCCTGACTTTGGGGGGCTCTTGGCGGCGGCTTTGAAACCTCTTGGGGCGTCTTGGGAGGTTCCTTGGGTGCCTCTTTGTTGGACCTCCTGGGGACCTCTGGGGTCTCCTGAGGGCCTCTGAAAACCTGTTGGCAGAATTTGGGGACATCTTCGGGCGGAGGGCGGCTCGAAATGTGAATCCGTGTTCACTCACCCTCTTGGACCCCTCTTTAGGGGCCCTCTCGAATAACACACTGAGTTCTATTATTGCAACTTGTCAAGTTACGGTGCTCTTTGCAAAGCGCGTTCGGGTTCGTGGCTCCTGCTGGCGCCCTTTCGAGCTCTTGCAAGAAGACCGACCGACGATCAACCGACGATTTGATCAAGATGCGGCAAAACTGTTCAACAAGACCATCCGATATAGTGTCCAGTTAATCTCCTCCGCAAAGCTCGAACTAGCCTCCGCTAAGTGCCTTGAGGTAAACATAGTGTCACGATGCAGAGATGACTTAACTATCTCATATTGTGTGTTCTCAAAACTATTGCAAACGATGTGCTGCAATGGCAGCGCGGCGTCGGAGGCATCCATGGTAACTCCTTCTATCCAGCCGCCCCCACTGCCGCCAAGCAGTGGCCTCGCATGGACTCCTTTCACACGGGCCCTCAAACACATCGAAGCCAGATGAACCTCAGACTGGCGCTGAAATAAGCGTAGGCAGCGCAGTAACGGCTAACTGCCAGCGTACATGGGCAAGAAGGGGCCACATGTCCGCGGTGAACACTCTATCGCGTCTCGGCAGGAAACCTCCTCCTCCTCCTCCTCCTCCTCCATTCCTTCTCCTTCTAGGTAACTCCTCCCTGTCGCACCCCGAGGCCAGTTTTTAGGGCGGGCCGGGCGTTTCGCCTGAGATTTCCTCACCCTGATGATTCTGGAACTTAAAAAGTGTGAACAGTTTCAAAGATGGAGGGCGGGTGGTTTTCAACATGTACCTCTCGCCTTAGCGCCGCGCACATTCGTTCAAAAAAATTGCAAGGGGTTTCACGGATTGAGGGCGGGTGGTTTTCAAAAGGTGGCTCTCGCCTTAGCGCCGCGCACATTCGTTCTAAAAATTTGCATGCGTTTCGCGGGTTCAGGGCGGTTCCTTTTCAAAATGTGGCTCTCGCCTTAGCGCCGCGCCAATTCATTTCCAAAATTTCCAAGAGTTTCACGGATTACCCTGATCAACGTACCAGAACTTGTGTTTTGGAAAGATTCAGGATAATGCATGCGCAACAGTTATGCTGATTCGCTGTGTTGAAGTTCCAACAATGGCCTTCTGGCGCGATTCTGGACCGTCGAGACGCAGCAGTCAGGTTGATACGTGGCGCTGAAATCCTGAGAACAATGTTTTGGCACGCTTCAGGATCTTCAAACTGTTGTCTTCCAACGAGGCAATTCCCTCAATGGAAATGAACCGTTGTAGGGGCCTATGAAAAAAGGAGCTTGGAGGGAGGGTTAACTTCCAGCATCGTTGATGACTCTTGGGTTTCCTCTGGTCCTGATCCTCCTCATCCTCAACCTGCCCCCCGCCCGCCTCCTCTCCTGGAGAAGGGGGGGCGGATGGGTCATGCTGGGAGGAGGCGGGATCACGAAGAATGGGGAGGGGGGGTGAGATGGAGGGAGGAGGATGAGGAGGAGGAGGAGGAGGAGGAGGACGAGGAGGAGGAGGAGAAGGAAAAGCAGGAGCAGGAGGAGCAGGAGGAGCAGGAAAAGCAGAAGGAGCAGGAGGTTGGTCGCACAAATCCTACCTTGGAAACTGCAAGAGACGCTGCGACAGCAAGGGCCGGGGCAAAGGCCGCTCTGCCTGTCTGCCCAAGCGGCAGATTCGGGGCGCGAAAAAAAACATGCCAGTTCCAGCACATCCCCACGAGCCAGGCCGGCGAAGCAGCACCGCCGCGCCCGCGCGTGCCCTAGAGAGCGCCGTCGAAACAAACGCTTCTCGAGACCAAACAGTGGACGACGAACGGTCGTCCACGGGAACATGTGAACCGTGCACTTTCGGGGGCAAAGTACTGACATACACATATGAAGAGGCCTTGGGACAAACAAGAAACAGACACAAATGAATAGACACAAATAAATTGATACAGGGAACAGTACCTACATACACATTTGCTTTCGGAGGTCCGCGCGGATCCCTCAACTCGGCGCTGTAGACCGGTGGCGGCGCGTCTGGCGCCGCTCCTGGCGCGTTCCGCGCGCCATTGGAGGGGGCCTGGTACAGCCCTGGTCCAAGAGACCCGCGCCAAAAGTTATTGTTCATGCCATGTTCTGTCTATCGAGACCTGAGCAGGGCTCGGCGCGAAGACTCAGGACACAAAAATCTCAGTGGACAGCTTCAGGCCGTGACACGCGTGGAAGAAAAGGGCAAATCTATAAACAAATGCTGTGGCAACTTGCGCCCATCGGTCGTAAGAAGTCGGTCGGAACATGCATGAGGAACAGCAGCGAAGCGCGGGCAGCTGGTCCCAACAGGAAGCAAGCTGTTTCGCGAAATCCAGCCTTGGGGCCAGAAACTGAAAAAGGTGAAAAAGGCGGGACAGGCAGCGCGCGGCAAGCGGCAAGGTGGTTGGCCCGCGTCACCGCCCCGCGTTCCAGCCCGACTTCCCAGGCTTTACTCAACGTCCTCGAAACAACAACATTTTCCTGAGACGGATCGGTTGAGTGACTGGGACCCCGGCGGCTCGAAACAGACAGAAATCCCAGAATCCCTTTTTTTCCATATGTTATGGACTCTCGTATCCCCTCCACTTCCCATTGTTTCCTATATTATGCCTGGGGATCGACGATGAATTGTGTCGGCGTGTTGTTTTCCCTCCTGAACGATAAAATTCGCCGACGAGAAAGGCGCGGCCGTGTTGCGCGCAGGTCGGAAAAAGGAAGTGGACGCACGAAGTGGAAAAGGCGTTGAAAGTAAACAGAAAAACAACCAAGCCATTCACCAATTGAAACATGAAGGCAGATGAACAATATTGGCATCTGAGCAGCAAGCGGCCGCGCGTGCGCTCGGTGACCCCTCCGCTCCTCCAGCTTCGTCCCCCCCGGCCCCCCGGCCCCCGACTTGCAACGACAAACCAACACCCATTTTACCATCATGCGCCATGCGTCCACGCGTCGCATATCCTTCTTGAGGCCACGCCCGATCATGGGGGATTTCTCTGGCACGCGGGGCCCGATATTCCCTCGCCCAGATCTCCCGCCCAAGAAGATATTGCCACCACCTCTTCCGAGGAGCTTCGACATCCAAATCTCGGACGGCACATCGCCATCGCAATCGCCTTGCACGCGCCCCGCATCTCGGAGGAGGAGGAAGAAAAGGACGAGGAGGGGAGGGAAGACGAGGGAGAGGAAGAGGGAGAGGAGGATGGAGGAGGAGGAGGAAGGGGAGGAAGGAGGAGTAGTTGTAGTAGCAATACCTCCGAGAACGAGGTGGTTCTTACTCCTCGTTCAAACCGTTGCGCCGCAATCCTGCGGCCTCGGCGCGTGGCCCCGAGCGGTCATGCCCCCCCGACGCTGCCGCTCCCATGCTCGCATCCTCCACCCGCTCCTCCACGCCCTCTAAAAAGGAATCCCTGAAGTCAACCCTTCGACCCTGAATCCTTGGAGTCCTTGGAAGTCATCCGTCCTCCTTCTCCTTCTCCTCCACACTATCAACGCTTTTCCAAACATGTCAATGATTCACTAATTCAAGTTCAACAGGGACTCTTGGAAGCCCCCAGAGGCGATGCCGAAACAAGGTTCTCCGTCTTGAGTAAAAGGTGAGGAAGTATCACACGGGAGCGACGAGGGAGGACGGAAGGGGAAGGGAGGAGGGAGGAGGGAGGAGGGGGCAGGAGGAGGGAGGAAACAAGGGGGCGAGAAGGGAAACAAGAAGGGAAATGAGAGAGGAGGAAGGAAGAAAGAGGGACGGTGGAGGGAGGAGGGAGGAGGGACAAGAGGAGGGGGTGGAGGGAGGAAGCAGGAGGAAGAAAGAGGGGGAAGGAGGGAGGAGGAGGACAGGAGGAGGAGGAGGAGGAGGAGGAGGAGGAGGAGGAGAAGGAAAAGGAGGAGGAGGGGGAGGACGAGGAGGAGGAGGAGGAGGAGGAGGAGGAGAGGAGAGGGAGGAGAGGGGGGAAAGGGGAGGACGGAGGAAAGAGGGACGGAAGAGGGAGGGGGGAGAAGAGGAGGGGGTGGAGGAAGGAGGAGGGAGGAAAAGGAGGGAGGGGGGAGGAAGGAGGAGGAGGATGAGGAGGAGGAGCAGGAGGAGGAGGAGGAGGAGGAGGAGGAGGAGGAGAAAAGAGCGCCAGCCCAGCGAAACAACAACACTTTCCTGAGACGGATCGGTTGAATGACTGGGACCCCGACGGCCCAAAACAGACGCAAATCCTAGAACCCCCTTCCTTTTCCAAATGTTATGGACTCTCATACCCCCTCCACTTCCCATTGGTTCCTACATTATGCATGGGGATCGACGATGAATTGTGTCGGCGTGTTGTTTTCCATCCTGAACGATAAAGTTCGCCGACGAGAAAGGCGCGGCCGTGTTGCGCGCCAGTCGGAAAAAAAAGAAGTGGACGCACGAAGTGGAAATGCGTTGGAAGTAAACGGAAAAAATCAAACCATTCAACAATTGAAGCACGAAGGCACATGAACAATAGTGGCATCTGAGCAGCAAGTGGCCGCGCGTGCGCTCGGTGACCCCTCCGCTCCTCCAGCTTCTTCCCCCGCGCCCCCCCCCCTCTGCCCCCGACTTGCAACGACGAACCAACACTCATTTTACCATCGTGCGCCATGCGTCCACGCGTCGCATGTCCTTCTTGACGCCGCGCCCGATCATGGGTGATTTCTCTGGCACGCGGGGCCCGGCATTCCCTCGCCCAGATCTCCCGCCCAAGAAGATATTGCCACCACCTCTTCCGAGGAGCTTCGACATCCAAATCTCGGACGGCACATCGCCATCGCAATCGCCTTGCACGCGCCCCGCATCTCGGAGGAGGAGGAAGAGGACGAAGAGGGGAGGGAAGACGAGGGAGAGGAAGAGGGAGAGGAGGAGGAGGAGGGAGAGGAGGAGGAAGGGGAGGAAGGAGGAGCAGTTGTAGTAGCAATGCCTCCGAGAACGAGGTGGTTCTTACTCCTCGTTCGAACTGTTGCGCCACCATCCTGCGGCCTCGGCGCGCGGCCCTGAGCGGTCATGCCCCCCAGACGCTGCCGCTCTCATGCTCGCATCCTCCACGTGCTCCTCCACGCCCTCTGAAGGAATCCCTGAAGTCAACCCTTCGACCCTGAATCCTTGGAGTCCTTGGAAGTCATCCGTCCTCCTTCTCCTTCTCCTCCACATTATCTACGCTGTTCCAAACATGTCAACTATTCACTAATTAAGGTTCAGCAGGGACTCTTGGAAGCCCCCCGAGGCGATGCCGAAACGAGGGCCCCCGTCTTCAGTAAAAGGTGCGGAATTATCAAACGGGAGCGACGAGGACGGAAGGGGAAGGGAGGAGGGAGGAGGGAGGATGGGGGGCAGGAGAAGAAAGACAAGGGGGACGAGAAGGGAAAAAAGGAGGGGAAAGGAGGGACGAGGAGGGAGGAAAGAGGGACGGTGGAGGGAGGAGGGAGGAGGGACAAAAGGAGGGGGTGGAGGAGGAAGAGGTAGGAAGAAAGAGGGGGAAGGAGGGAGGAGGAGGACAGGGAGGGGGGAGGTTAAGGCGAGGAGGAGGAGGAGGAGGAGGAGGAGGAGGAGGAGAAGAGGAGGGGGAGGAGGGGAGGAGGGGGAGGAGGAGAGGAGGAGGAGGAGGAGGAGGAGGAGGAGGAGGAGGAGGAGGAGAGGAGGAGGAGGAGGAGGAGGAGGAGGAGGGGGAGGAAGAGGGGAGGAGGAGGAGGAGGAGGAGGAGGAGGAGGAGGAGGAGGAGGGAGGACGAGGAGGAGGAGGAGAAGGACGAGACGGGGGACGGAGGAAGAGGGAGGAAAGAGGAACGGAAAAGGGAGGAGGGAGAAGAGGAGGGGGTGGAGGAAGGAGGAGGGAGGAAAAGGAGGGAGGGGGGAGGAGGAGGAGGAGGAGGAGGAGGAGGAGGAGGAGGAGGAGGAGGAGGAGGAGGAGGAAGAGGAGGAGGAGGAGGAGAAAAGGGCGCCAGTCCGGCGTAAAACGGGGGGAAGTCTCGGGCGGGAACGCTGTGTTTGTCGGGGCGGGGGCTGTCGGCGGCGAGCAAAACCACCGCCTTGAGCAAAAAAAGGGGGAGGTCTCGAGTGGGGGCATTGTTGTTGCTGGGGGGCGGCGCCGATGAGAGAAAAAATCGCGCGCCTGTCCAAGGAAAAACGGGAAGAAATCTTCAGCGGGAGCGCTGGTTTTGTTGAGACGGCTGCTTTCGGCGGCGAGCAAAAGCACCAGCCCTGAGTAAAAAAAAAAAAGAAAGAGGAAATCTCGAACCGGAACGCTGTTGTTGTTTGGGGACCGTTTTTGGCGGTCCCCCAAACCGCTTGAAAGTGATCTTCAGTTTCAATGAACATGTAGCCGGCGCGTCGGCGAGAGCGCCAGGGCGCCTGTAAGGGGCCCAACAATAATACTTGTTGAAAAAACCATTTAACAGCAGAAACAACAACCACAACCACAACCACAACCACAACCAACAACACCACCAACAACAACAACAACAACAACAACCACAACCACAACCAACAACAACAACGACAACAACAACCACAATCATTTTACCCGAACGCGTGGTGTTCTCCCCAGTGCCAGGGTTTTCATACGACACCAGGCAATACCCCCACTTCGTGGGGGGGCATTACAAGCTCTACCAAATATCCAGACGACTCTTCGCGACCACCCAAACCCAGCTTCCCGCCCTATGACGTTGGGACACTTCACTTCGTGGCGTGCGGACGACCGTGGCTACTACACTGGCGTGGGGTACACACCCACAGAACTTGGTCACTGATTCGGGGCGCGCATGTGCCCAGCATGGTGCAATTGTGCCATACAATACATAATACAGAGAGACAGAGAGAGAGACAGAGAGCAGACAGAGAGAGAGACAGAGAGAGCGGACAGCGCGCGCGGGTGGAAATTTTGAAAAGTCGTGCAGGTGTTTTTCGAGGACCTACGGTGCGATTCGTGTGATTTTATGATGCGCGGTGCTAAAATTCTTAAGAACCCAATGGTTTTTGGAGATTTCGGCGTGCGCGCGCGAAGAAAAAACGAATGTGTCCCGCATGGTATTATTTGACAGGGATGATGGCCCTGGCAGGTGCGCAACCGTTGTCGCAGAAGTTCGAAAAAGTTGCTCGCAAAAGCCCGTTTGACAGAAATGTTTAAAAAGTGTTGGTTTCCTACGAATCCGCAAGAGCGCGCGGGATGAGATTTTGACATTTTTTTGTTGAAAAACCATTGGTTTTTTGATGTTTTTATGTTAAAATCGCTCCGAACACTAAGCTTTTGGAAGGATTTCGTCTTGCGCGCGCGAATGTCCACTTTACCTTATTTTTTGCAAGGGATTCTTGAAATTTGATTATATTAGAACAAGAAATGTCATTTTATAGTGTTTTTTGCAAGGGAAAACGGATTACAACAAAACAACCGGATCTGGACCCCATCCACTTTTCTGAAGCTTTCGCGAAAAAAATGATGAAAATGTAGCTGCGGCCTAGGCGCGGCGGGGGGGCCGTGCACCAGGGGCCCCAACAATAATTATTCTTTAGAATTAATAATGTTCCACAACAATCACAAGGCAAAACAACCAGCTGGTCTACCCGCACCAGGTACACCAATTTGCCTTTTTCGCTCCCTGTAGTGAAACAGTCCCGTGGAGTACCCTGCGCCCGCCCCCCCCCCCCCCGCGCAACGCAGCGCAACGCAACGCAACGCTACGCGCCAGATGGCCAGCATAGGAAACCACAGGCAGCCGTTGAAAATCTTCTGGGATCCTTCGGGATCCACAAGGCGACCCACGTATTCCCACGAGCTAGCACTATGCGCGCGCTCCACCGAGCCGACATCGGAGCTGCAGACTCCTTCGGGGTCGTACAGGGAATCCTGCCGACTCCCCTGGGACTCCTGTAGAATCCTTAGGGGGTGCTATAGAATACCTTAGGGATCCTATAGGAACCTTAGAGGGTATGCGGATACTATAGCGTCCCTGGGGGATCATACAGAATCTCTGAAGAATCCTACAGCACCCCCACGGAATCCTATAGAATCCCTGGGGGAATCCTTTGGGGTAGTAGTAGTTATCGACAGAGTCGTCGTCGTAATAGAAGTAGTGCTCGAGTCGTAGTCGTAGTAGTAGTAATCGTAGTACTAGTAGTGAAGTAGTGGGGAAAGAGATAGTATCATCGGTAATCAGCATAGCACTTATAACACTAGAAGAAGTAGTAGTAGCAGCAGTCGTAGTAGTAGTAGTAGTAGTAGTAGTAGTAGAAGCAGTAGAGATATTAGAAGTACTACCAGTAGTAGTAGTAGTCGTCGTCGTCGCCGTAGTAATAGTAGTAGTCGTAGCAGTAGTTGTAGTAGTATTAGTAGTAGTAGTAGTAGTAGTAGTAGCAGTGGTAGTAGTAGTAGTAGTAGTAGTAGTAGTAGTAGTAGTGGTAGTAGTGGTCGTAGTAGTAGTAGTAGTAGTAGTAGTAGTAGTAGTACGAACATGAACCGTGGTAAATATTGGTACTAGTAGTAGTAGTAGTAGTAGTAGAAGTAGTAATAGTAGTAGTAGTAGTAGTAGCAGTAGTAGTTGTTGTAAGAGTAGTAGTGGTAGTAGTAGTAGTAGTAGTAGTAGTAGTAATTCAAGTAGTAGTAGAAATATCAAGAGTCGTGGGAGTAGAAGGAGTGGTAGTAGTACTACGAGCCGTAGTAAGAGTAAGAGAAATAGTGCGACTAGAACTTGGAATAGTTTTAGTCGTCGCACTAAGGATATGTAGTAATACGAATAATCGGAAGAGATAAGTAGCAGCCATCGTCGTAGTAGTCGTAGTACTAGGGGACGAAGTATTGATGGTTGTCGCAGTCGTAGTAGTAGTAGTAGAAGTAGTAGTAGTAGTAGTAGTAGTAGTAGTAGTAGTACTAGTCGTAGTAGTAGTAGTAGTCGTAGTAGTAGTAGTAGTAGTAGTAGTAGTAGAAGTAGTAGTAGTAGTAGTAGTAGTAGTAGTAGTAGTGGTAGTAGTAGTAGTCGTAGTAGTAGTAGTAGTAGTAATAGTAGTCGTAGTAGTCGTAGTAGTAGTAGTAGTAGTAGTAGTAGTAGTAGTAGTCGCGGTAGTAGTCGTAGTAGTAGTAGTAGTAGTCGTGATTGTACTCGCTGTAATACTAGTGATAGTGATAATAACCGTAGTCGTAGTAGTGATAGTAGTAGTAGTAGTAGTCGTAAGAGTAGTAGTAGTAGTAGTAACAGTAGTAGTAGTAGTAGTAGTAGTAGTAGTAGTAGTGGTAGTAATAGTAGTAGTAGTAGTAGTAGTAGTAGTAGTAGTTTTAATACTACCAATAGCAAGAATATTGATGGGAAGTGTAGTCGTCATAGTAGTAATATTCGTATCATAGAAAACAGTAGTAATCGCCGTAATCGTACTGAACGTAATGATAATACTACTAATAATACAGTCGTGCTGGTAAGAGTTGTAGGAGTACTGGAGTAGTAGGAGTAGGTATAGCGATGCTAACAGGAGTAATAGGCGTAGTACTTGTAGTTGTCGAAATACTACAAGTAGGAGTGGCAGGAGGATTCGTACAAGCACTAGTAGAAGAGAAACCGTCGTCGTCGTAGTGATACAGTTGTTGTCAAAATGGCAATGGCATGGGTGATGACGATGATGATGATGATGGTCGTGGTGGTGATGATGATGATTACGGATGTTGTGATGGCGTAGCGGGGGCCTATCAGGGCGTAGCGGCGCCTTAGCCGGATTCCGATCGGATTCGCTGGCTCCCTATAGCGTTCCTATCGGATTCCGATGGGATCCGCTGAAGCCCTGTTCAAAAAATGATTCGCTGAAGCCATATACGATGCCTGTGGAATGCGATGCCTATGTAGTTCCTATAGTATTCGTTGAAACCCTATGGGGTTCCTATAGGATCCGTTGGAGCTCTACCAGATTCCTTTTACGATCATTAATATTCCCATAGGATGCGCTGAAGCCCCTATGGAATTCCTATACGATTCGCTGGAGACCTATAGGGATCTCTTTGGATTTCCATAGAATTGAAACCCATGGGGTTCCGATTAGGTTCCTGTAGGGCTCGTTGAAGCCTAAAGGATTCCGATCGGATTCCTTGAAGCCCGACCTATGACATTCCTGTGGGGTTTTCAACGCGTTCTCATTGGATTCGTTGAAGCCTCATCGGGTTCCCAGAAGTATCGTTGAAACCCTACAGGGTTCCCAGAGGATTCCCTTAGGATTCGTTAAGGACGTAGGTCCCCATAGTACGCCAATACGATTCGTCGAAAGTCTATCGGGTTGTAGCCCTCTGGGATTCCAGTCGGATTCCCGCAGGGTACGTTCAAGCCCTATAGGCATCCCATGGATGCGTTGAATCCCCATGGAAAGCCGATCGGATTCCTATAGAAATCGCTGACATCCTGTAGGGTTCCTATAGGATTACCATAGGATTCGCTGAAGCCATACAGGAAGCCGATCGGATTCCCATCGGGTTCGTTGAAGCCCTATAGGAATCCGCTGAGCTTCTTACAGGACTCCTCTAGGCTTCGTTGACGCATTTTGGGGTTCCTTTGGGATTCCTATAGGACCCGCTGGAGCCCGAAAGGATTCCTATAGGATTCGCTGAAGCCATATGGGATTCCTGTAGGACTCCAGAAGAATTCGTTGAAGCCCTATAGCATTATCATAAGGTTCTTTGGCGCCCTGTCGGATTCCTACAGGATGCCTCCAGAATTCTGGAAGGTGTGTTGAAGACCCATGGAAAGCCCACCGGATGTCTATTGGATTCGTTGAAGCCCTACAGGATTCCTGTAGGATCCCCATCGGATTCGGCGAAGCCCTATAAGTTTCCTATCGGATCCCCATAGGGTTCGTTGAAGCCCTGGAAGATTCGCAGAGGATTTCGATAAGACTCGTTGAGCCCTTATGGGTTTCCATAAGGTTTCGTTGCATTGGGGTCGTAAAGGGTTACCAGAGACTTCGCTGAAGCCCTGTATGGATCCTATAAGTGTCCGATGGGACGCCGCAAGGTTTCGTTGAAGTCCAATCATAATCCGATCATATTCAGATAGGACTCGTTGAAGCCGCATAATGTTACAATCGGACTGATATCGGATTCGTTGAATCCCTCTGGGATTCGTATGGAATTACTGATGCCCTATGGGGCTCCTATGAGACTCCACAAGGATTCGTTGAAGCCTTACAGGAATCTAAAAGGATTCGCTGAACCCCTATAAGGTTCCCATGGAATTCGCGAACGCCATGTAATATTCCGATTGGCTTCGTTGAAGCCATATCGGATTCCTACATGGATCCTGTCTGGTTCCCATAGGGTTCGCTGAAAAGCCCTACGGGGTTCCTATCGGATTCGTACGATGGATTCCACAAGGTTTCGTTGAAAACCTATGGGTTTCCTATACGATTCCTACGGGATGCGCTGACACCCTATATGATTCCAATGGGATTCAAAACATAGGATTCGTCAAAACCCTATGAGAATCCTTTGGATTCCAATAGGATTCGCTGAATCCCTATAGGTTTCCTTTTGGATTCCTACAGGATGCGCTGAAGGCCTTTAGGGTTCCTATAAGGTTTGTTGAAGCCGTGTAGGCTTTCTACAGGGTTCATATAGGATGCGTTGGAACATTGTCAGATTCCTACAGGATTCCCCATCGGTTTTGTACGTGATTCGCTGAAGTCCTGTAGGATTCCTATTGGATTCGCTTTCCCAAACCATCCTATAAGACTCCTATGCAAATCCCATTGGGTCCTCTAAAACTCCTATGCGAATCGAATGGGATCCTATAGGACTCCTATACGCGTCGCATGGGATCCTATAGGACTCCTCTACGAAGCTCATCGGATCCTATCGGGCTCCTACACGAATCCCAGAGGATCCGATAGCATTCCTGGACGAATCCCATCGGGTCCAATAGGGCTCCTATGCAAATCCCATACGATCTCCCAGGACTCCCATACAATTCCCATAGGACCCCATAGGCCCCCCACAGGACCCCAGAAGACTTCCATTCGGCCTCAGGGCGCGGGGTAGGGCGCGCTGCATTGCGTTGCGTTTCGCCGGAGAGGGGGGGAGGAGGCGGGCGCCAGCGAAAAGCTTCTTCTCTTTACCGAAAACAACAACACCAACAAACATCATTTCATGACTGTTCGCTCCTATCAGCTCACGTGTCGATCAATACGTATATCCCGAACCCTTGGTACCCGCCCTCGTCGTTTTCGCTCGTACACCCTTTGGGGCATATGTTCCTTACCTGCCACCTGCATGCAGTGCAGCCC
Source organism: Prorocentrum cordatum (assembly GCA_963575745.1). Taxonomy (NCBI): domain Eukaryota; class Dinophyceae; order Prorocentrales; family Prorocentraceae; genus Prorocentrum; species Prorocentrum cordatum. Next base: position 331,087 of record CAUYUJ010020715.1, read on the forward strand.
CCAAAACCAAGGAAGAGAACACGGGTGGAAGGGAGAGGGAAAAGGATGGAACACGAGAGAAATTAGCAGGAGGGGGACAAGGAGCAGAAAACAAAAGGCATGACCAGATGGGCAGATCGGGTGGGCAGACCCATGGCGGGCAGATCGGGAAGGCGGGCCTAGGCGACCAAGTCGAGCAGGCGGGTTGCTGAAGCGTGGGCCCCGCATGAATCGCGGGGAAGTCTCGAGCGATAGCGCGATTCCCAAGTAAATCATCAGAAAAAAAAAAAAAGCGAGAGCGTGATAGCTGAGCGCCGAGGGCGCATCGTCTGCAGAAGCTGTGAGGAAGTCCCACGCGAGAGCGCGATTCGTATACAAATTGTGAGGGAGTCCCGCGCGACAACGCGATTTGGAAATCGGAAGTGAGGGGGTGAGATCGAAGTGGAACGGAAAGCCCCCCTACCGGGAAATTGGTTTCGGTTTCGTCCTCGTGCGTGCCGTGCGTGCGGGCGAGGCGAAGCTGCGTGGGCGGGCGAAAAGAAAGTCTCCTCCGGCTGAGGCGCGGCCGGACCAAATGATTCCTTTCCGGGGGCCGATGGCCCGCGGTGTCCCGCCTCCGGCTGAGGCGCGGCCGGACCAAATGATTCCTGTCCGGGGGCCGGTGGCCCGCGGTGTCCCGCCGGTGTCCCGATGCTGATGATGATGATGATGATGATGATGATGTCGATGATGTTGATGATAATGCTGATGATGGTGATGGTGGTGATGATGATGGTGTCCCGATGGTGATGATGATGCTGATGTTGACGATGTTGATGACGATGAGGATGGTGATGGTGGTGATGATGGTGGTATCCCAATGATGCTGCTGCTGATGATGATGCTGATGATGATGATGATGGTGTGCCGATGATGATGATCAAAATGATGTTGAGGATTCTGATGATGCTGAGATGAAGATGAGATGATGATGATAAAGATGAACATGATGATGGTGTCCCAATGATGATGAGGTTGATGATGGTGCTCTTGATGATGATGGTGAAGATAATGGTGTCCCGATGATGATGCTGATGATGATGATTATGATGATGGTGTCCCGATGATGATGATGATGATGATGATGATGCTGAAGATGCTGATGATGGCGATGATTTTGATGACGGTGGTCCGATGATGGTGATGATGATGATGTTGACGATGATGACGGTGTCCCAATGATGACGATGATGGTGACGATGATGATGTTGACGATGATGACGGTGTCCCAATGATGACGATGATGGTGATGATGATGATGGTGACGATGGTGATGGTGTCCCGATGATGGTGATGATGATGATGTTGATTATGATGATGTTGCTGATGATGATGATGCTGCCGCGATGGTGATGATGTTGATGATGATGATAAGATGATGAGGATGATGATGGGGATGATAATGATGATGGTGTCCCAATGATAATGATGGTGTCCCGATGATGATGATGTTGATGATGATGGTGACAATGATGGTGTCCCGATGATGATGATGGTGATGATGATTTTGATGATTGTGATGAGGTGATGATGATGAGGGTGTCCCGACGATGATGATGAAGTTGATGACGTTGATTACGATGATGTTGATGATGATGACGTTAATTGTGAGAGCGATTGTGACATCGATGGTGAGATCGATCATGAGACCGAATGTGAGATCGAGTGTGAGATCGATAGTGAGATCGATTATGTGATCGATAGTCAGATCGATTGTGAGATCGACCGAATAAAATGAATCGAATGAGATCAATTGTGAGGTCTATCGAATGACATAGATCGAGTGAGATCGATTGTGAGATCGATCGAGTGAGATCGATCGAGCGAGACCGATAGTGAGATCGATCGTGGGATCGATGGTGAGACTGATCGAGTGAGACGTTGGTCCCTCCCCCCGAACCTCCTTATCACCCGAAGGGTCGTCGTATAGGTATACCGTGAGGAAGTATCAGGCGGGGGCCGCTGTTGATGTAAAACGGGGGCCATCAACACAGTTTGAGCCCCGTGACCTTCTCAGATAAAAACCAGGGTGCGAGCCCCGAGGGAAACACTTCAATTGAAAAACACAATGGTCACCGGAGGGGGGGATCAACCAGGAATTTTCTGCAGTACTGAGAAATCAACACCAAGAACAACAGCAACAACAACAACAACAACAGTAACAACAGCCGCGACAGCTCCCGCGGATCATTTCCGCACGAGCCACTTCGAAGTCGCGCGCTTCTCCAGGGACTTCCCCCTTGCTTCGTGCAGGGATCGCGCACTCGCGCGGGACCTTCGCGCGGATGGACCGATGGGCCTCTTCTCCACCACCACCAACACAAGTTGGAGGGAGACGGGGTCCGCCTCCTCCTCCTCCTCCTCCTCTCCATCCCCCTCTTTCCCCCTCCAACTTGTGGTGGTGGTGGTGGACAACAGGCCCATCATGGACTCGCCCTCTGAAACAAACAAAAACCCGCCCCAGAAATCCTGCCCCCCGTCCCCTGACACAATTCTGTCCCGATCTGGGGCCCCTTCTAATCGAACAACAGCCCGCCCCGGGAATCCTGGCCCCAGTCCCCTGACACAATTCTGCCCCGAGAGCGAGACTTGGCCCACCACCTCTGGAGCCTCTGGAGCCTCGGACAAGTCTATCCCTCAGCGAAAGATAGCCTGCAAAAACAAATTCAATGCACTGGGAATGGCACTCCAACCTCCCTCTTGCTGGTTGGGTCCACTCCTCTGCGGAGCATCTTCAATGCTCTCGCGCCTGCGTCCGAGGGATGGGAGCAGCGCGCGGCCAAGTCTTTGACCTGCCGCTGCGCGTGTCTCCCGCACACGGAACAATGAAAGAGATCTGATTCGCCCAGGCGCCACATCCGATGAGACTCATGCACTTTCGCTAAGACTCTGGGGATTCCTGGGCATACATTCTGAACTACCACACTACGTTTCTTTGCCGTCTTACCGCAAACACGACAGCCCCACACACCGTTTGTAGTGTGCAGGAGATGTTCTTTGTCATCGGGGTCGATCCTAAGCTGTAGGACGGGCTCAGCTGGACCTACTACAAGCCTAGACGGTTTCGCTGTCGGCTTCTTAAACGGCGTTACATCGGGAAAACTCAACTCGCTGAGCCTCTTGAGGGTTCCCCCGAGGAGCCTCACGAATTGCCTACCTATGTTTTCGGCTGCTGCTACACGCTGCTCTACATGGGCTGCTGAGGGGTGACCCATGGCTCCAAGCTTAGCGTATTTATCTGCTGCTCCGTTCCCGTAAAACCAGTCGTCAGGATACCCGTTGTTGCGATGCCACGATTGGGACCTGTGAGATGGCATCCACAGGACCTCGACGTTTTCTGAGCCAATGTCATCAAGCTTCCAGAAAATTTGCCTCCAGATCTCCCAAAAGGCCTGCTTCGGATTGCACATGACATTCGGCCCCTTCTCGAGGCCTATGATGATATTCTTATGGTCGGTAACGACGGTGCCCTTTGCCCCGCCGAGCAAGTGGAGCGCCTGCAGCAGGGCGTAGTGCTCGGCGAGACCTGAGGACTGAACAATACCTGGAACAGGACCGTAAGCTGCTGCCAGCACATCCTCGGTCCCAGGTCGAATCGAAACTGCCGCCCACCCCGCTCTTGTCAGCCAGTCGAAATCTGGGTTTAAACCTGATCCGTCCGTGAAGATGAGAGTGGTGAACCTGCCCCTGGGGGGATAACATCTCATTTGGCATTCTCTGGCCTGGAGCGGCGGTGGCATATCACCTCGCTGACTGTCCACAACTCCGAAGGTGGTGAGGACTGCATCTGGGTTCTCGCGGCCAAGGCGGATCAGCTCCTGAAGCCCTTGCTCGCGCCTCCAGCTGGCGAGCCCGTCACACTCGTAAAGCCGATGAGAGATCGTGCCACGGCCGCCGCGGCACCAGCTACAATCCCTGTCTATCGTGAAACGTTCCTGGAAGAGTTTCTCCTGAGTCCAGAGGCCCCCAGACATGTGCATGCTGACCAGGTCCGCCTGAATAAACTCCCCTTGCCCACGAAGTTGTCTGAGTTCGGCTTTTACAGGATCCAGGAAAGCGAAACCTTGCCATCCATGGTGTGCTGCTGCTGCTAACTCCTGCTGTCTCCTCACTCCTCTATGTATGACCTTCTTCAAATCTGGCATACAGACTTCTCTGAGATCTACTGGGAGCCCCCGAGGATCTTGCCACTGCGAAAAAGAACTGGCCTTCCAGCCCAGTCTGCGAAGCGTCTGCACAACCGCTCCTGCTGGGCCTATGACGGCCGCCCAACCCTTTGTCTCTCTCTCCAGAGCCGCCGTGAAGATACGAGACATGAGATTCTCTGGGACCCACTGCTGATGCAAAGCCTGCCACCATGTGACCAAAGGGTAATGTGTTGACAATATATGATGGATCTAGATCCGCTGGATCTGCCAGAAGGAATTGCACCGCTCGGGATCGGCCTTTCGCCTTCCCGAACAACGCGAAACCAGAGACTGCCCTGAGATCTTTCAAATCCTTATCCGTCATCCCCATCACCCGCACCCCGTAAGTAGCTGCTGAGATCCCTCCCGTCCTGTAAACCTTCGCCAAACCTTTGCTATGATGTCGTAAAGCTCTAAACCGATGCGCTCGTCGTCGTAGCTTGCTGACCCTGCCCTGAATGATCTTCTTGCCTTTGCGAAGCTGCAGACTGAACTCATGGCCAAGATTCTTGACACTGGCACAAACTGCAAACCGAAAAGCACGTAAATCGCGGCCTAACTTTTCTGCCACGGCAGGGCAGGAGGACATCACCTGGCACTTCTTCTTAGAAACGACTAACTCGAGCTTCTCTAGCTGCCTGCAAAGATCTGGGATCGCCTTCGCTAGCAGAGCTCTTACTCGCTGGGCTGATCCAATCGCTGCCAAGGTGATGTCGTCTACCATGACATACAAGGTGAGGGACGGCCAGCGCACCTGCATGTACTCTAGCGCGTCTTGCACTACTACCCTGAGCATGGTTGTGGCAAACGAGCAACCTGCGATAATTGACCGTGTCAGTATGATGATGGCGGATATCACCTCCCGAACCTTGAGCCTCCTGGGGCCTCCATATACCCTGATGAGCAGACGGGCCCTTCTCAAGTTGAAACCGTGCTTCTTACACGCTTGCCACAAAACATCGTGAGGGATCTTCTCATAACACTTCTCTAGATCGACCAAGCCTGAAGCCGAGCACGCGCCGGCCGACGTAGCAGCTTCTGAAACAGCCGCCTGTTGCCACACGGACTCGCCCGCTCGCCGACGCGCCCCGAGAGCGCGACGGCGGCCTGCGCCCGGGCCCTGCCCCAGCCGAGGCGCGCCGCGCCGCCGCTCTCTCTCTCTCTCTCTCTCTCCTGCCGCCCTGGGCGCGGCCCAGCCCCTCCCGGCGGCGAGCCCAGGGAGGGGCGGGGCTCAGGTCGGAAATCTTCTCCTCCTCCTCCTCCTCCTCCTCCTCCTCCTCCTCCTCCTCCCCAACCCCCCCCCCTCCTCCTCTCCTGGAGGAGGGGGGCCGGATGGGTTATGCTAGGATGAGGGGGTGGAGGTGGGGAGGGGCGGGCTCAGGTCGGGCATGTCCCCCTACAGGCGGATGTTGTGCGAAACATATAGCAAGTATACCAAACAGATTCCCAAGTGGTAGGACAATATAGAAGATCCCCCCCACACTGTTTGTTTCACTATATTTGGTTATTCCTCCTGTAGATGGGGCACGCCCGACTTAAGAGCGGGCCTTCTCAGAAGGCTCGGAAGTCCCCCGGCTTTCTGAGAAGTTTTCCGAGCCTTCCCCTAAGACACCGACAAGCGTCTCGGGAGGTCCGTGGCCTTCTGACAAGCCCCGCCGCCTTCGGAGAAGGCCTCCTCCTCTCACTTCCCCCCCTCGCTCGTCGCCGACTTTCTGCCAGCCCGTTTGGGGCTCGTGCTGGCATCCCCTTGCACGCGGAGCAGGAGGCGTGGCCCTCTTTGCTTCGCTGATTACTGTTGATCCTTGCCTGACTTTCATGGTAATCGTCTTGACTTTCAGAAATGCGAGCGCGTCCTGCTGCAACTGTTGCAATCGTCTCGAGTGCGCTGACCTCAGCCATGCCGCCGTTCGACGACGACGGCCCTCCTACTCCCCTCACATCCTCACCATCCCTCTCCCCCTCCTCCTCCTCCTCCTCCTCCTCCTCCTCCTCCTCCTCCTCCTCCTCCTCCATTCCTCCTCCCCCTCCTCCTTATCCCTCGACTCCTCCCCCTCCTCCCACTCCTGATCCGTCCCCTCCTGGTCCTCGACGACCATGACGGCTCCGACGACGACCCCGAGGCGACGACGACGAGGTGCACGCCCGGTAAGGAAACCATGGACACAATGCCCAACAGGAAATGCTGCCCAAGAGAGACAGCGGCAGCTGCTGGGCAAGCGGCCTTCTGTCTCAAACGGACAGCGTCCGCGGCGACACCCACAGCGAATCCTGGTGCAGGACGAACAACCCATGCTGTCTGCCGTTGTGTCCATTCTTTCCGTGCCCATTTCGATCGTGACTACCGGGGCGGCGACGTTAACTATGGCAGAAGAGCCCAGAATCGACTCGACAAGTCGGATCGGTGATCGAAGTGGATCGGATCAGCGGAAATCGGCGGCCAAACCAGGAGAACTCGAATCGGCGGGAATCGGCCTGCCAATGCGGCCTGCATTGAGAGACTGGCATCGATCAGGGGGACGTAAGACCTGGGTACAAGGGACTCGGAAATCCCCGACGAGGTCGTCAAAAAAATGACGAGGCCGAGCCTGCATTTTGACGAGGCCTCCCGCTGCAGACATCCTACAAAACTCCTCCTCGTCAAAATCCGACACGCGGTCGTCAACAAACGATGGCGAACCCGAGTCCTGGCAAACCCGGGTCTTACGCTCCCCCGAATCGACATCGAAATCGGAAGCGGGAACCGTAGCACCGCATCGGCACCGGCACCGCAATCGAAGCGAACCGAGTCCGAGGAACCGATCTGAGCCCTCCTGCTGTGGCGGCGGCGACGTCGGGCCGGCTTCCCGCCGCTCGCGGGGGGGCACTCCACCGTGAACATGAGGATGCAGAGGCCGTTGGTGCCCGGGGGGAACCTCGGTGGGGGGGGCGAAGCGGCGGCGTGGCGCGGCGTGGCGAGGCCCGCGGGGGGGGGGGCCAGTGAGACACCAAGAATTCCACCGACCCTGTCGGCGCGTGTGAAGCGCTCTTCCGTCCGAGTCGTCGTCGTCAGCACCGAGGGGAACATTGAAGAACACAAAGAAGGAACGTCGCAATCTGGCCGATTCCCTTCCCTTTTGCCTCTGCCCTGCCGGGGACGAAAGGGTTTGGGTGGTAGGTTTGGACGCCCCAAGTGGGTACGGGAAGACTGGGTACACTGCCCAACAACAAATGTCATCCCAAACCGACAGCGGCCCCTGTTGGGCAGGCGGATTTTGTGTCTTCAGCGAACAACGCCCGCGGCGGCGCGGACAGCGAATCCCGTTCTAAACAAACAGGAGCTGCTGTTGGGCATCGTACCAATTCTTGCCGTACATATTTCGATCCTGTGGGGGGGGGTCCCGGGTCTGGGGGCCCTCTTGGCGGCTTCTTCTGCCGGCTGGGGTGGTCTTGGGAGCCTCTTGGGCCGTCTTGGAGCGTCGGAAAGCCGAAAAGGCGAGAACGCCAAAATCTTTTGAAGTTGAATCTGGCGCGACCCCACTTGAGGAGAAACTTCACAATACCGCCACCTCCCCGGGGTTCCCCGCGAGTCCCAGGGGGGGGGGGTCGCCCGCGGGAGACCCGGGGGAGGAGGTCGAGGTCCTGCCTTCGAGGTCGGCGGCGCCGACCGTGAGGCCTTCGCAATAGACAGACGCTGCGAAACGGCTACATCACTACATCACAGGAAGAGGAGGACGAGGAGGAGGAGGAGGTGGAGGAGGAGGAGGAGGAGGAGGGAGAAGGACAAGGATGGAGGGAGGGGGAGGACGGATGAGCACAAGGATTCCCTCCTCCGCCGCCTCCCTCTCCTCTTCTCTTCACTCCCTCCTCCCTTTCGCCCTGTCGCCCCTCTGCCTCCGGGCCCTGGCGGGAGGGCGGAAGGACGAGGAGGACGACGGCGATGAAAGAGGATGGAGGCTTCCGAGCGTCTGGGGCTCCGCCTGAGCCTCGCATGGCGTCCTCGTCGCCGCGGCAGGATCCGACTCGAGTTTCTGGCACGACGACGACGACGACGACGACGACGACGACGACGACGACCCGCCCTCCAGAACCGCTGCCCCTGACCTCTCCTGGGCTGCGCTTCTGACCAGGCCAGGGAGTCCACGCGCGGCGACGTGGGCGCTGCAGCGAGGCCCCAGCCGCCTCGCAAGTCGGCCACTCCGAACCTCGAGATCGGCGGCGGCGGCGGCGGCGAGCGCGGCGGCTGCGGGCGCCCGCTGCGCTCCCCCAGCACGATGATGGCGAGGCTCGTCAGGATGCAGACGGTCATCAGGGTCGACCTCGGGGCGGTGCGGTCCTCCTCCTCCTCCCCCCTCATCCCTCCTTCTCCTCCTCCTCCTCCTCCTTCTCCTCCTCGTCCTCCTCCTCCTCCTCCTCCTCCTCCTCCTCCTCTCGGGGCGCCATGGAGTGCTACCTGATGGAATGCAGGATAAGGAACGCAAGGGCTTGTCTGGCCCCGCTCGGCCCGCCCCTCCAGGTTCCCGCGAGCACGACCCCAACTTCTCTTCCTAGGCGAAGGGACGCGCCAGTAGCATGTGGCAGACAATGGGAATCAACCCCAAAGGAAGGTACGATCTAAGACGCGGGTATCGAAAGTTTGGGCGCAGGTTTGTTGAATGGCGCGCGGGCAACGAAGAGCGAACAATATTCACATGATTGTTGTTGAGCCCCCACTCATGAGCGATAACTGCTGTTGTCCCCCCGTCCAGCGCAACCTGTGTTTTTCAAAAGAAGTCCCCCCCTCGAGGCTCGCACCCTGCGGTGCCTCAAGGAACGTATTGAAGCTCAAAGCGTAATGTTGGCCTCTGGCTTACAACAACAGCGGCTCCCGCCTGACACGTCCCCACTTGTTTAAATGGTACTGTTGCGCGAACATGCTCACAATGTGTTCAGGAATCGAATTATCGCTCAGGGAAGCGTTGCAATCTCTTGAGGCGCCACGCCCTCAACGTCTAGGAGTCGCGCTTTCCGACGAGACCTCCTGACCATGTACTCAAGACTTTTGCTGTCGCCTGAGACTCCTTCGCAATTGACGAACAAATACTTCAATACCGCCTGCTTGAAACCCGTCCGCCCGCTTCAATGTCCCGCCCGACCCGCTCGGCAAGGCCCGCGCGCCCGATCCGCCTGTTAGGGTCCGCCCGTCTGACCCGCCCGTTAAGATCCGCCCGCCCGACCTGCCAATCTGTTAGAACGGTTTTTTGAAGGCAGATCTGCCTTCAAAAAATGGTCTACTCTGTAAGAACGGTTTTTTGAAGGCAGATCTGCCTTCAAAGTAAGAACGGTTTTTTGAAGGCAAATCTGCCTTCAAAAAACCGTTCTTGTTGAAGGCAGATCTGCCTTCAAAAAACCGTTCTTACAGAGTAGACCAGTCTTTCCTCATTGAAGGCAGATCTGCCTTCAAAAAACCGTTCTTACAGGGTCCGCCCGTCCGCAAGCTTGGAGCCCCCCCCGCCCGCTTCAATGCCCTGCCCGCCCTGCCTGCCAATTCCTGCCGGCCCGCTCGACCCGGCCGTCGGGGCCCGCTTGTCAAAGCCATGGCTTCTCTCCCGTCTCCCTCCTGCTAGAATTTCTCCGCCCTCAATTGCAGCCCCTCCCTCTTGCCCCCTCCTTTCCACGTTTCCGCGTCCGTGACCCGCTCTCTCCGTTATCAGCTTTCCCTCCACCTCCTATCTCAAAGGCCGCGCCAACTACGTGTGGAAAACAAAAACGATACACCCCAAAAAAGGGCACGATCGAAGACGAAGAAAGCGGGCGTCAATGGTTTGGGTCTATAGTTTGACTGGCGCGCGGGCGCAAGACAAGCGAAGAAACTGAACTGAGTGTTGTTGTAGTTGCTGTTGTTGATGCTCTTACGGTTGCTGTTGGTGCTGTTATTGTTGATGCTGCTGTTCCTGGTCGTATTGCTATTGTTGTTGTTGTTGCGGTTGTAAGTGTTGTTGTTCTCTCACTCTTGAAGAAATACTGTTGGTCTCCCCATCACCGGTGCAAATTGAGACTGCTTCCCACATGAAGTGGTCCATCACGGATCTCGTACCCTTTTTAAACCGGGAAAATGCTCCTGTTGAAATTGTGTTGGGCCCCGGACTACAACACCAACGGCTCCCGCCTGATACTTCCTCACATTATGACAAAATCGCGCTCCCGCGCGGGACCTCCACAATTTATGCAGGAATCGCGCTGTCGCGTGAGACTTCCTCGAAATTTATCCAAACGCTGCGCCCTCGACACTCAAGAATCGCGCTCTGCCTTGGCTTCTCTCGCAACATCCGAGCTATCGCTCGAGGCGTCCTCTGGATGTATGCAGAACTCACGCTTGAGCAACCCGCATGCTCGACTTGGCCGCCTGGGCCAGCGTTCCCGACCCACCCGCTAAGGGCTGCCCGCCCCTTCTGCCCGTCTGGTTCAACCACGTGCTTTCTGTTTCTAGCCCCCCAAATGCTCACTTCATTCGTGCTCCATTCTTCTCAGGGTCTGCAGAAATGCACGTGGCAGGTAAAGAAAATATGCCCCCAAAGGGGGCATGACCGAAGAAAGCGACATCCGAATGTTTTGGATATGCGGTTGAATGGCACGCGAGCGCGTAAACACGAACAGTTGCAACATGGTTAAAGTCGGATGCTGAATGAAGACTACAGTGTTTAATCCCCCCCCCGGGTAACCACTGTACTCTTCAATCAAACTGCTACTCCCACGGCTTGCAACCTTTTTTCACAACAAAGGAACGCGAGGTGCCGCCACACTGCGCCCCTGGCCCCCGGTTTGCAACAACAGCGGCTCCCGCCGAACACTTCTTCACAATTGATTCCCAAGTCGCGCTGTCGCGCGGGGGCGTTTCACAATTTAGAAAGGAATTGCGTTTTCGTGGGGGGCCCCAGTCGAAATGTACTCAGACGCCGCGCCCTCGGAACTCAGGAATTTCGCTTTCGATGTGGACATCCCCGCGATGTACTTTGGATACGCGCTATCGCTCGGGACTTCCTCGCGATTAATGCAAGACGCACGCATCAGCAACCCGCCTGCCCCGTGTCCTGTTCTTCCATCCGTCCTCTTCTCTCCTGCCTCAAGCGTTGCACGCACACGTATACATACATACATACACACATACATACATACATACATACATACATACATACATACATAAATACATACACACGTACGTACGTACATAAACATACACAAGACTGCAGTGGCGTTTCGCACCAAACACCTTGTTCCCTGTAATTTCGAATGCATGCGGCGTGCGTGCATGTGGACATGGGGCGGGCCACGGCCAAGTCGGAATGGGTGAGCAATTCCAAAGCGGGAGCGACCGGACAACACTCAGGGCGTTTCGGGGCCCAGAGACGCGAATCTGTCTGAGGCGATTGGTTGGTCTAGCATGAAGCAAGGTATCCTCCTCCTCTTTCTCCTCCTCCCCCTTTTCCTCCTCTCCTTTCTCCTCCTCATCCTCATATTATTTCTCCTCTACCTCCCCTTCCTCAAATCCTTCCTCCTCCTCCTCCTGCTCCTCCTCCTCCTCAACCTCCTCCTCTTCCTCCAATCCCTTGTCGTCCTCGTCTTCTTCCTGCTCCTCCTCTGTGTGCATCTTCTCCATTAGTATTGTCCTCCCCTCCTTCCTCGTCGTCCTCTTCCTCATCTTCCTCCTCTTCCTCCTCTTCCTCTTCCTCCTCCTTCTCCTCTTCCTTCCCCCCTCCTTCTCCCCAGCGTGTCTCGCGCTATCGCTTCTGATCGGCTCTTGCGGTCTCAGGGGGCCCCAAAGAGCTGCAAAACAGGCCCTAGAGAGGCCCAAGGCTGTCCCAAGGCGGCCCGAGAAGGCAACAATCCAACAGGGCCCGCAGTCGACAATCAGAAAACAAACATCTGAAAAACAATGTTTTCGGCCTTTTCGCTGTTTCGCTTCTCGATGACTCGAAAGGCGTCAAGATGACCCCAGGATTGCCTCAGAGAGGCGCAAGTCGAGGCCCACAGAGGCCCAAGGCTGGCCGAAGAGGGCCCCAAACATTGAACATCCACTTGAACAACAGATTGGACAATCAATGTTATTGGTCTTCTCGCCTTCTCGCTTCCGAATGGCTCCTGACATCTCTTGAGGGATCAAGAGAAGCCCATGACGGCTCCGAATGAGTCCCCAGAGGAGCCCGAAGGAGGGCACAGACTGGCCCTAGAGGGCCCAAAGGTTCGAAAATCAATGAACAACCAATGGGGGAAGCAATGTTCTCGCCTTTCTCGCCTTTTCGCTTCTGGTCGGCTCGGGAGACGTCGAAATAGCTCCAGGATGGCTCCAGAAAGGCGCAAGTCGAGGCCCACAGAAGCCAAACGCTGACCGAACAGAAGCCCAAATACTCGAACATCAACGAAAACCCATGGGAAAATCAATGTTTTTGGCCTTGTCGCCTTTTCGCATACTATCCGCTCTTGAAGCGTCAAGAATGCCCCAGGACGGCTCCAAACGAGTCCCCAACCGAGCCCTAAAGAAGCCCAGGGCTGGCCGAACAGGGCCCAAAGAATTTAAAATCAATGAAAACCCGGGGGAAATCACATTTTTGGTTTCTCGCCTTTTCGCTTACGAACAGTTGCGAACAGTTGTTGAGACGTCGAGATAGCTCCAGGAGGTTTCCAAGCCCCAGTCGAGCCCCAAAGAAGCCCAACGCTGGCGCAACAGGGCCCGGAGAGTCGAAAATCAAAGAACAACCTTTGTGACAAAAACATGTTTTCGGCCTTTTCGCTTCCAGTCGGCTTGGGGGGCGTCAAGATGACCCCAAGATGGCCGCAGAGAGGCGCAAGACAGGCCCGACGATTCGATATTTGTTTTGGGGGGGTGCGGGGGGGGGCTTGCCGGCCCTATAAAAATATGTGTTTGAATCAGAACAGGTGTCTCTTTTTTCCCCCCTCTCTCTCTTTTTTTGTTTTCTCTCTCTCTCTCTATATATATATACATATATATATATATACTGGAACCACGCGCGCTACGCTCGCGCTTAGGTTCTAGCCACGGCATCACGGCGCCAAAGGATGCCACGGCAACCAGTGCCATCGACAGCGGATCTCGTTCCCGAGGGCCCCGACGGCCGACCCTCCTGGAGCCTTGGAAATCTCGCAGTGCGTTGCCTCATTCTGGGCGTAACTCCGTCGCAGTGTTTCATTGCAGGAAGGTTCCAGAACTGCCTGGACTGGACCAGGCTGAATCGAACGGCCGCGAACCAGCGTCCCTTCCAAGACGAATCGAACCGAACCAAAATGGTCGCGGTAAAAGACCGAACCGAACCAAGATCGCTCGTGGACCGAATGGAAACGAATCAGACCGATACAGACCGAACCGGAGCGGTAAATTCACCCCAGGGAGTGGGGAACGGCCCAACACAGAACTGCCTGGACTCCCCCCCTGCTCGCCATCGTTGTCGGCCTCATCCTCGCCTTTTGTCTTCGTGCTCGCCCTCGTTCTCGTTCGCCTTCGTCTCCTCCCTTGCCTTTTCCTGCTCCGCCTCCTCCTCCTCCTCGTCGTCCTCCTCCTTCTCGTCCACCCTTGATGGATTCTGGACCCTGGGCTTTGGACCCCTGGCTCTGGGGACCCGCGTTGACACCTGTAGACCTATTTTCGGCCCCTGGAGTCCCCCGCGATCCCTGGACCCTTGCTCGGCCCCGCGTGTGCGGCCCCAAGGCCAGACGCCCAGGAGGAGGAAGAGCGGGAGGGGGAGGAACCGGAGGGGGAAGAGGAGGAGGAGGAGGAGGAGGAGGAGGAGGAGGAGGAGGAGGAGGCGCAGCAAAGGAGGATGTGCAGGAGTAGAGGAGGAGGAGGAGGAGAAGCAATAGCAGGAGGGGGAGAAGGGGGGGAGGAGGAGGAGGAGGAGGAGGAAGGAGGAGGAGGAGAGGAGGAGGGAGGAGGAGGAGGAGGAAGAGGAGGAGGAGGAGGAGGAGAAGTGGGGGTGATGGGGGGGGCAGGGGGGGAAAAGGAGGAGCAGGAAGATGAGTAGTAGAGGAGGAGCAGCACCAACAGCATCAGCAGCAGCAGCAGGAGGGGCAGGGAAAGGAGGGGAGGGGCAGGATGCGGAGGAGGAGGAGGAGGAGGAGGAGGACGACGACGCAGAGAAGGAGACCCCCCACCCCCTCCCCCTCCCCCTCGTGCCTGTTCCTCCTCCTTTTCCTCCGCCTTCTCCTCCGCCCTCTCCTCCTCGTTCTCGTCCTCGTCCTCGTCTTCGTCCTCGTCCTCGTCCTCGTCCTCGTCCTCGTCCTCGTCCTCCTCCTCCTTTTCCTCCACTTCCTCGTCCTCCTCGTCCTCAACCTCCTCCTCCTCCTCCTCCTCCTCCTCTTCCTTCTCCTCTTCCTCCTCCTCGTCCTTTTCGTTCCCCTCCTCCTTGTCCTCGTCCTCCTTCTCCTCCCCGTCCTTCGAGCTCTCTGACAGGTCTTTGGCTCGGTCGTGGGACGTCGACACGCAATCAGCAATATCGCGACCGCCCCTGGCGACCGCAAAACGACCCCCAAGCCTTTCTTGTGGCCCTAATCGGCCGTGTTGGGGTGTTCGGGGCTCCTCGCTGGCGCCGCTTCAGCCGTCAGGGTGCCCTCCGGTGCCGTCATGGGGCACGGCTGGGAGCCTCTGAAGCCGCAGCGGGGCATTCTTGGGGGCCTTTAGGACGAGTTTGCACCGTCGAGAAACAGAACAGGCTGGGGGGCCAGAAACCTCGGAGAAACCATTGGGATAACTAGGACTTGCGCCTCTGGGAGCCTTTGTGGGGAGCATTTAGGAAGCCTCTTTTGCTGGCGAGGTGGCCTGGAAAGCTCTCATGGGGCGATCGTCGGCGTCGCGCGCGCCTGGAAACGACTCTGGCGGCTTATGGAGCTGAACTACTTTGGGGCGCGGGCCCTCCCATGCGGAGCCGTCTTGGATCGCGGGTTGGAGCCCCAGGGGCCCTAGCCACATCGGTCTGGGCGCCCTATTGGGCGGGCAATGCCTTTATCCACATCCAGTGCGTCTTGGAGGTCCGGGCTCTCTTCCCAAGAAACATGAGGCGCACTGGATATGGATTATAATCTGCCTCCAAAAGGCTCAATTTTTACCAATATCCAGTGAGCCTCGGCCTTGCGGCGCCCCTTCCAAGAAAGTCCAAAACGCACAGGGTATGGATATCAGAGTGAGGGGGCCGAACGGTCATTCACTGTCCCTGGGTGCGTGGCTGAATTGGGATTCCGCGGTGCGGATTCGTGTTGTTGTTTGTTGTTGTTGTTTGTTGTTTGTTGTTTGTTGTTTGTTGTTTGTTGTTTGTTGTTTGTTGTTTGTTGTTTGGTGTTTGGTGTTGTTGTTGTTGTTGTTGTTGTTGTTGTTGTTGTTGTTGTTGTTGTTTGTTGTCGTCGTCCCACCCGCGACCCACCCGCGACCCACCCGCGACCCACCCCGCGACCCACCCGCGACCCACCCGCGACCCACCGTTTGTTGTCGTCGTCCCACCCGCGACCCACCCGACCCACCCGCGACCCACCCGACCCCCCGACCCCCCGCGACCCACCCGCGACCCACCCGCGACCCACCCGCGACCCACCCGCGACCCCCCCGCGACCCCCCCGCGACCCCCGCGACCCCCCCCGCGCCCCACCCCACGACCCATCCCGCGGCCACCCGCGACCACCCGCAACCCACCCGCGACCCACCCCACGACCCACCCGCGACCCACCCGCGACCCACCCCGCGACCCACCCGCGACCCACCCCGCGACCCAAACCACGTTCAAGGTATAAACCAACATTTTCGGCGCCTGCGGCGGGCTTTTTTGGCGTTCCTTCCAGGTGGAGAGCCCGCGACCCACCCCGCGACCAACCCGCGACCCAAACCGCGTTCAGGGTACAAACCACATTGTTCGGCGCCTGCGGCGGGCATCTTTTGCATTCGTTCTAGGTGGAGAGACCGCGGCCCACCCGCGACCACGTTCGGGGTACAAACCAAAGTTTTCGGCGCCTGCGGCGGGCTGCTTTTGCAGGAGGAGGAGGAGGAGGAGGAAGAGGAGGAGGAGGAGGAGGAGGAGGAGGAAGGGGACGACGACGACGACGTCGACGACGACGACGACGAAAAGGAGGAGGTGGGAGGATCGGGAGGGGGGGAAAAGGAGGAGGACGACGAGGAGGAACATGACGACAATGGGATGACGATGATGGAAGGACGAGGGGGGGAGAGGGAGAACGAGGAAGAAGAAGAGGAGGAGGAGGAGAGCGCCATCGAGAGCGCCGCGCCCGCCCCCTCACTCTTATCCGCAATTGCGGGGTGCTACGTAAATGTTGCCCGCATCTTGGGCTGCCGTGCAGCGTGGGGATGTAGAACCAGCTGGGCGAGTGACAACGTAAAAAACAATTTGGCAATCAATGAGCAAGGCCTCAGTGAGCCCTCCAGGGGAGCCTCTTGGAAGCATGACGTCTCGACGAAGTCGCTCGGGGGCTGTCTGCGATTGTCGGCGTCGCGCAGGCCTGGGAGCGACTCTGGCAGCTCGTGGAACCTACCTGGGGGCGCTGGCCCTCCCATGCGGGGCCATCTTGGATCGCGGTTGGGAGCCCCAGGGGCCCGAAACACAGTCTGGACGTCCTCTTGGGCTGCCGTGCAGTGTGGGGATGCAAAACAAGCTGGATGGCTGAAAACGTAGACGAGCCATTGAACAAACAACGAGTAAGGCCTCAGAGAACCCCCCGGGAGGCAATGACGTGTCGACGAAGTCGCTCGGGGGGCTGTCTTGGGGTGATCGTCGGCGTCGCAGGGATCTTGAATCGTCCCCGGTCGCCCTGTGACCCTACTGGGGCGCGCCGATCCTCCCATGCGGAGCCATCTGGGGACAAGGTTGGGAGCGTCTGGGGCAGAACCCGGACGGTTTGGGCGTCCTCTGGGGCTGCCGCGCAGCGTGGGGATGCAGAACAGGCTGCATGGAGACCTCTGAAAGGCTTCAGGGAAACCTGGGGCACCAGGCGGGAGCAGCCCCTGGAACTCCCTGCAACCTCGTATATAAGGGTTCTGGAGGTTCCAAACCGGCGAAACCCTGTAAAAACAAAGGGGTAAGACCCCGGCCCCCCCATGCGCCGCCGATGTCCCTGGACGGGACCCCCCCGGCCACGCCCCCCGGGGCTCAAGTGGCCCCGGGTGGCCGAAACCTGAACAAAAAAACCATATGGAAAGTAAGGCCCCAGGCCCCCCATGCGCCGCCGAGGCCCCTGGGCGGGACCCCCCGGCCACGCCTCCCGGCGCTCTGGTGGCTCCGGGTGGCCGGAACCCTATTCTTAAAAAAACACATGGGACGTAAGGCCCCGGGCCCCTCATGCCGTGCCGAAGTCCCTGGGCGGGACCCCCCCGGCCACGTCCCCCGGCGTATGTGTGCATATATATATACACACATACATACATACATACATATATATATGTATGTATCGATATACATGTTTACACAGATATACATAAGTACATACAACTACATATATATACATATATATATATATATAGATATAGACCTAGGGTGCACGATCGAAGACGAAGAAGGCGGGTATCGAGGGATTCGGATACACGTGCTGCCTGGCACGCGATCTGATCAGAACGAACAGTCTTGAAAGTATTGTGGTGGTTGCTGTTATTGTTGTTGCTGTTGTTGTGGGGTTATCGCGTATAATGAAATTGTTTTGGACATATCCCCCTTCTGGTGCCCGTTGAACGATCACATCCGATCTGCAACCGTAGAAGTAGCCTGAAAACGAAAGGACTAGAAACAACGTCGTGGTTGCACGATAGTAGTAAGACAAATGAGAACACAAGTGCACATGACAACTTCGATATAAATACTGCTCTTTGTTACCTGTAAACAAGTAAGTGGTCCGCGTGGCACTACTCTCGCCATCGCACTGAGCAAAACACTCTCTAGCGTCAAAAACGATTCAAGAGGGCCTGTCGTTGCTACGCAGGTGCACCAATGACGTGTGAGAAGACATTCTGGGCCAGACGTCCCGGAGTGGTCCTGGGGAACGACCACTCGCTTTCATGCGAATCGCGTTTCCATTGCTGGAGGTCCTCCCAGAAACCCTCCTTGGCTCGCTGGTCAACTCGAGGTGAATCGAGCCAGGTCGCCATCGATGTCCAAATCGAGAAGAAAGGAAACCCCTTCCCTTCGATCCCTTCCGCACCTGGGACGGGCGGTCCTGGGAGCTAGGGGGTTCCGGGTCAGAATACGTACCCCCCTTCCCTCTACGGGTCGCGAAACAGGGGACTCAAATTGCCAAAGAAGACTCCAAGACGACCGAAGAAGCAATCAAGACATATCCAAAAAAGCCAGGACGCAACAAGCGGGCCCCAAGAGCGCCCGCCAGAGAGCCCCAAAGGGCACGAATCAATGATTTTCTGTAGCTGTGAAACAGATGTCAGCACTATTTGTTTGGCTCCCAACGCCCCGCCCCAGGACGCCCCAAGAGGGGCCCCGAAGATCGCCCCAAGACGACCCACGTTACCCCTAAGAGAGCCCCCAAGAGGGCCCCAAGACGTCACCTAGAGAGGCTCACGAGGTGTTCGAGCCCTCGGCCCGTAGAGGGCACCCGAGACCGCCAGCAGGCGCTCAGGAGGATCACAAGAGGCCACACGAGACCCCCCCCAGGAGGCCTGGAGAGGCATCAAAAGTGCCTCCAAGAGGCCTCCGCAAGGCCTCCCAAGAGACCCCGATATGCACCCAGGATGTGTCGGACCCAAACCCAAGCACGGTGGCGAATTGGGCCCAAACCAGTTAGATGTATTACCTCCGGGATCGCCAGCACGCCCCCAAGATACCCAAAGAGGCTTAACACATGCTTCAGAGAGGCCCCCGAGAAGCCTCCCAAGAGACCCCAGCGCCCTCCCTGGGCCTCCCTCCTGATCCCCCATTCATGGTCGGCAGACCCCGCAGCAAGCCGCAAGGCCTCTCCCATAAGGCAGGCGAAGGAGGTTGAAGAGGCCTATTGGCACTATCATTATACAGTAGGGGCCCGATCACAGGAAACATGCCACAAGAAACGCAACCCCGAGACCCCGGGACGTCCACTGATTCTTGGTGTGGGAACGTCACGCCTTCCATGGCAGAGCCATCGATACTTAAGAGGCCCAGGGCACCCTGAGGGCAAGCAGGGCGTCTCTTGGCATGTGCCTCCACTGTGAAGCTTGACCTGCACAGGTGCTAGCCTGGCCGCGTTCCCTCGAACCAAATCAGAGCACAAGGAGCTTCATTCCCTCCTTGGGAGGTAAGCCAGGACGCAGACGGGAAAGGGCGTCCATGCCCGCCTTGGCCAGGGGCCTGCACTCCACAATGTTCGGCACAGATAGACCCACACACAGGACATAGCATAATGCCTCAAATTACCTCCGCCTCTGGAATGGGCGCCATGATTTTTCACAGCCGGTCATACATACCATGAAGAACGGGGAATCACGCCTATTTCGCAGCCCCCTTAGAAGTAGCATCCTGAGCGGGTGGCATGCTATTTCACAGCTCCTTGAAAGTAACATCTAGACAGGCGGGCCGCGTTTACATCGAATCAGAGCCCAAAGAGCTTCATGCCAAAAGAACTCCAGCCCGAAACATACGGGATAAAACATTGTTGCACGCCTTGGTCGGGGACCCAGACTCAACACGGAACTTGCGGGCGTGTTCAAGACAGGCAGACCCGCACACAGTATATGACTACCTACCAGACCACCCCAACCCAACCCGAAGACCCGAATTTGACCCGAATTTCGGATTGGGGGGGGTACGGGTTCCATGTGTCTTCTCGACGTTCCCCGACCCCCCCACCACTGGAAATGGAGGTCAATTTGAGGCCTTCGGGTTGGGTTGGGGTGGTCTGGTAGGTGGTGAGTACAGAAAATGACGCCTCTGGCGACCTCCAAGTTGTGGGTGCCCACGGGGTGCTCGAGGGTGCCCGCAGACGCCCCCCGCCGCGAGGGGACGGTCCTCACGCCCGTGGCGGAGGTCATCGTCAAAGAGGCGAGCAACATGTCCCGAGTCACCCCTCGGATGGCAAATGCGGGGCCAGAAGCAGGAGAGCCCAGAATCGAATCGATAAATCGGATCGGCAATCGACATGAATCGGGTCGGCGGAAATCGGCAGCCGAATCGGGAAAAGTCGAATCGGCGGAAATCGGCAGGCTAGTATGCCTCCAATAAGAAATCGGAATCCAAATCGGAAGCCCAGGTCGAATCGAATCGGAATCGGAATCCATCGAAGTCGAGTCGAATCGAATCGGAGGAATCGAAACGAGCCCTGAGAAGTCAGCAAGCGGCCCACGCCTGCAAAAACGATCGGGTGCAGTGAGAGCACCACAAAACAAAGGACTTCCCCCGAGGCCTATGCCCGTTCGCGATCACAACATTGTAACGGACGGGGGGTTGACGAGGGGGAGGGCGGCAAGAGGCAGGAAGAATGATTAAGTAGGGGAACAGGAAATTAAATAAACATAACAACTCGGAGGTCCGCGCGGATTTCTCGGATCGGCGCTGGACCCCCCTTCCTGGCGCGCGAAGCGCGCCAGGGGCGGCGCCAGAGGCGCCGCCGGGGGGCTCCAGCGCCGATCCGAGAAATCCGCGCGGACCTCAGAATTTTTATGTTTATGTCATGCTTGGTTCCCCTAGTACGCGCTTTGGCATTTCAACATTGGGAAGAAAAGGGGGGGGAAAAGGGGGTCTGGCTCTGGACCTCTGCTTAGTGCGACTGGTTGGAACCGTGCGTCCCCTGGGGGAGACTCCACCTGCTTGAAACAGGCGCCAAAAACAGCCAAGATCTACTCCATGGGGGGGGAGGTGGGGGGGTGCGAAGGCCCGCGCCGATCGGCAAAACAACGAGTAGAAAAACGACTACCTAGACAAGGTAGTCAAGAAGCAAAAGGAGTGATGATCGAGATTTTGGAGATGTTCGGCCACAGCGGCTGGATCCACTTCGAAGCTCCCTGGCTGGATCAGCAGCGCGCTACTCAACGTCGAGATGCTAGTGCCCGTGGCACAACTCAGCGACGCGGTACTCGAAGCATCGGCCTATTTCCACGAACCGCACTAGCCCAGTGGAGGGGGGATGAAGCTTCTCCGAGGGTCATTGGCCCACGAGGGAGTCGGATGCAAGCTTCCACCAGTATGCCATCGAACACCAGCTCGGCGCGTCTTGATGCTCGCCACTATCACGCACCCCAAAGCGGGCCCCTGGGGCTCGATCTGGAGGCCCAGAGCTGGCCTCCAGATCTCGCAGCAGAGACTGCGACGGCGAGCTCTTCCGAACTTCGGGCCCAGGGAACGCCCTGGGGAGGGCTCCACGATGACCCCAACGAGGGCCCCACGAGGAACTTCCGCAAGTGTTCCCGGATAGCTCGCTGAGAGCTAAAGGGGGCTTCAGATTAAGAAGCCGGAGCCGCGGGGAAGCCCCGGAGGTCGTTCCCGCTTCCGGGAAAACACCTCACGGCGCCATGCTTGAAATCGCAGCGTGTTCCGGCAGGCCTTTTCTAAGCGTTTCCCAGAAGCTCTCCAGAAGGTCCTTCGGCAGGTCTCTCCAGGTCCTTCCAGAATCCTTCGGCAGGCCTTTCCACGCCGTTCGGGCGCCCTGCTGTCATGGTTTGGACCCCACAAGTTGTTGTTGCCTCTTCGGGCTTCCAGCGCTCCAAGACAGCCTCTCGGGACCAGCAAAAACAGCCCACCCTGCAGGATGAGGGTAAAGTCGGATGCGGAAAGATCGGAAATTCTCTGAAATCTGGAGGGGCTGGCTCTGGAATGCTCCGAGGGCGCGCCCGAATGCTCCGAGAGCGTTCCCCGACGCTCTGAAATGATCTGCCCTCACCCTTCGGCGGCGCGCACAGGGGGATTATGGGGGAGGGGGGAAAGCTTCTTCGAAGGAGGCTGCTAATCTGAAGGTGCGGGCCTTCCACATCCATAGACGAGGCCCGCGCCTTCTGAGGAACAGGGGTGCCTCTGAGAAGCCTTCCCCCATCCCCCATCCCCCCTCTGCCAGTGGCCGAGCTCTGGAACGATCTGTCCTCAACATCAGAGGCCTCCTAGATAGGGTCTGGGTAGATGGGGTCGAAGGATCGCGCCGCATCGCCAATGCATCGACGATGCATCGACGACGTCAGCGATGCATCGGCGATGTCGGCGTGGGGAAGCACGATCTCCACATCGAGCCGCAGCACCGATGCATCGGCGATGCGGCGGGATCCCCCGACACCATCTACTCGGACCCAATCTGGAAGGCCTAGAATTAGTTAGGTCGGGCATGCCCCCCTAGAGGCGGATTCTGGACGACAAATAAAATGAGTTCAAACAATGTTTGACTCTTTTTACGCATTCTTCCTGTAGAGGGACAGGGCCGACTTAAACCTAGACCCCTACTTTGAGCAGGGACCGACCGTCCCGGCATTCCGATAGGCCTACCACGAAATGGTCTTCGAACCCAGCAATGTTCTAAGAACAGAAATAATGTTCTTAGAACATAAGCCCGACGTGTTCACACAAGACAGTCCCAGCCAGAAATGTTCTAGGACCCTTGTGGAAACCACAAAACAGTTCTTGGAACATTGCCAGGACGCTTCGCCACTGCTTGACCTGCAACCCTGTCACAAGACAAATCGGGGATCTTCTGACCCGGGTCAATCCAGACCCGGGTCAGCAGAAAACCAAAAACTGCAATGCCGGAAAAAAAAACAACTACAACGCAGATCTTCGCAAACCCGGGTCAGCCAACATGCGCGGCCGCCTCGCGGCCACGAGCGGCTCGCTAACCTGGGTCAGCCCGAGGGGGTCTTCGCAGGATCCTGCAGCAGGGGAACCAAAAGTGACATAAACATAAAAACTCGGAGGTCCGCGCGGATTTCTCGGATCGGCGCTGGACCCGCCTCCCTGGCGCGCGGAGCGCGCCAGGGGCGCGGACGGGGGGCCCTAGCGCCGATCCGAGAAATCCGCGCGGACCTCCGAGTTTTTATGTTCATGCCACTTTTTGTTCCCCTACCTCAGGATCTGGTGCCCTGGCTGACCCCCGTTTGCATTGACCCCCGCCTCAAGGCTCCCGAAGACAGAGCGCACGCGAGCGCTCCCGGCGGAAGACCGGCCCTGGGGTCGGGGTCGACGGCTCCCGGGGGGGCGCCCGCGGGCCGCGTAGCGCTGGAGGCGTCGAGGGAGGTCTAGTGGCGAGGGGAGGGGGGCCGACGTTCTGTTTGGCGGGATGTTTTTTTTTTTTTTTTTTTTGTTTTAGGTTGGTCGTCTTCGTCTTCTTTGTTTCCTTCTTCCTTATTTTTCTTCTTCTTCTTCTTTTGGGGGTCCAACGTTCTGTTTGGCGGGATGCATGTTTTTGTTGTTTTGGGTTATTCGTCTTATTATCTTTATTATTCTTCTTCTTTGGGGGGGTCCAAGGTTATGTTTGGCGGGTTGCAGTGTTGTTGTGTCTCGGGTTCGTCTTCTTCTTATGTCTCATGTTCTTCTTTGGGGGGGTCCAACGTTCTGTTGGGCGGGTTGCAATGTTGTTTTTTTGTGTTTTGTATTTTTTGGGGGGGGGTCAGGGGATGCCCGCGGGGGGGACGAGGGGGGAAGAGGAAGGAATGGTGTAGACGAGATTCGAGATCCTCCTCCCCGCGCCCTGTTCCAGTACTTGGGGACCCCAGACTCGGACACGCCGGACCAGGACGTCCAACATCCCTCGAGTAAAACTGTTTCAGACGGCGGCACGGAACAACACCGCTTTGAAACATTCCTGGGATGAACCGGCACAGAAGCCTTGCAGCCTGCACCCCCCCCACGAGATCCTGACAGAAACCCGAATACTGTAGCGCAGTCAACACAAATATGCACTGGACGAACAAATCTGACTTTGCAAGACAATGTGTCATTTCGCCGACCTGCCAACTTCCTAGTTAGTCTTCGTCCTGGTCTCGGGAGGCCTGAGATACCCTCTCTGGTTCTCTTCCACGCACGCCACCTTCCTCCCCCTCCATCCCTGCACCCCCCCTGCTTCCCCCGCGCACCCTGGTCGTGCTAGTTCGCATCCAGGCTACCTCCACCCTCCTCCTCCTCCTCTTCCTCCTCCTCCTCCTCCTCTTCCTCCTCCTCCTCCTCCTCCTCCTCCTCCTCCTCTTCCTCCAACCAGGAAGTCTTCAGTTCGCTTCGCGCCGCTGGAGGTGGAGGCAAGGTCTCGCCGTACTAGAAGGTACCAGGCTCGTGCTTCTGCTCCAGATAAACAAATTTCATTAATTAATGGGGGCTCTTCTCAGAACCGTGCGCATCGAGACCAAAAACAACCTCAGCCCCATAGCTGGCCTAGGAAACTTACCAGTGTCAGGTCGGGCATGTCCCCCTACAGACGGATTTTGGACGAAAAATGAAAAATAATCAAACAATGATCCCCAAAAGTCAGAAAATCATGAATCCATCGTCCCCAGACCATTTTTTGACTATTTTTGAATATCTCCCCTGTAGAGGGACAGGCCCGACTGAATACTGGCGCGGCCTGCCCGTGGGCCCAGAGGTTCGTCCTGGACCTCGGCTCGCTCGCCGACACCAGAGGCGAGGAACATGAACAAGTAGCCGAATCGGACAATATCGGGGAGACGTAAGACCTGGGTACGGGGGACTCGGAAATCCCCGACGAGGTCGTCAAAAAAATGACGAGGCCGAGCCTGCATTTTGACGAGGCCTACCGCTGCAAACATCCCACAAAACTCCTCCTCGTCAAAATCCGAGTCGCGGTCGTCAAAAAACGATGGCGAACCCGAGTCCTGGCAAACCCGGGTCTTACGCTCCCCCGACAATACCACGCGCAATCGGCTTCAGAATGAGGAGCCCGTCGAACGGTTTACTCGATAGGGGTACAGAATAACACGGGGGCCCACCGGCTCAGTGCTCGGGGGCGGACAAGAGGGGGGTGTCCAAGAGGGGGGGGGGTGCAAAACATGACCGGCGGCATGTGCGCGGCCCTGGGGGTGGCCAGGGAACGTCATGGAATAAGAAGGGGCGCCATGAAATCTGGGGAAATATCATGGCCCACGCCATGATATCCCCCCCCCCTTGTCATTACCCCCCTCTCTGCCGCCACCGAGCATTCCTCATCCTGGTCATTCTGCTCCCATGGCCAGCCCCACGAAGGCCCGGGACCGGGATGCTGGAGGTGGTGAACAGAGGTGTTGAGGCCGCATGGGCGCATCCAACACCTGTCGTCAGAAGCTGGCACATCCACATGACATGATCATCATGGGTGACGTGCAGTATCACCACCGGCAGTATTAACTAACCAGAGTTTTGCCTGTGGCTCCATATTCAAGAACTGTCACAACACACATAAGCTTATCGGTCGCTTGTTCAACACAAGTGTTTGCACAACATCCAGGAGCACAACGGACCAAATCCGTCAACATAACGATTCGATGTGTTGGCCATCATGCCAAGCTCAGATACATTCTGCATCTGAACTGCAAACGCATCTTCGTTCACACTTCCAGTATCTTCCGCTAGTTTACGATGGAGATCGAAGCTCCTCCGTCTTGGCTCACATCCCACAAGCGCAACGCAGACTCGCAGAAAGACGGTGAGGAGGCCAAACTCGTACAGCTCAAGGGCAAAGGCGAGTCGGACACCGCCAGTGGAAGGATCGTCCCCTTGGCCGCTCTCATAACGATGTTGGCGAGGCTGACATTGAGTAACAGTCGCGACTTGGCGGAACTGATCGGCGCCAATTACACCTGCTTGCTCCCACCCGAGGCGGCAATCATCGCGAGTCTCGAACAGGCGGGAGTGGACTACAAGGAGAAATGCAAATCACATAGTCATGTACTGGTGTATTTCATAATGAATTCGACCGACCTGACCATCCCAAAGGCTCCAGTGCCCACGCAGTCCCGGAATGTGGTGGACAAAAAACCGAATGAGGAGGCTCTGCTGATATTGCAGGGTCATACTAAGTTCTGCAGGCTTCGTCCGTGCCATTACGACAAGAAATTCGACGCGAAGCAATTAGTTAATGCTCCTGACAGGGACGCTTCATGAATCATTCTGCCAGCTGATGTGCCACTACGAAGGGCCATACAAGCCAGGCAGTGCTCCTCGCGGAGCCCTCGAGGGCGACGCAGAGACTTTCCTCCAGCAGATCGGCATCAGCAACCAGAGTGTGCAGGAACAAATCAAGGAACAACGGAGAGGATATGTGATTGTACGGCTTCATGAGACAGCATGGCGCTCCGAGGACAGTTGAATGATGTGGTGCTTCATCGTCTTCGGAGTGGATCCGCCGCTCCAATCCTGAAGTAGAAAGCTGGTGATCGTTGTTGGTCAATGTTTCACGTTTTAGGTGAACCCGTTGAAATCGAATTGAACCTCGAAACCCTGCTTAGCTGTGTAGCCCGAGTTCAGACCCTAGCCACTGACCCCCCTTTTCCCTCGGTTGAGTCCTCTTCGCCCTTCCCTCTTCTGGCTCCCTTCCGCTCGCCCCACCCCCGAAACATCAGAGTTGTAACATATACTAGTAGGATGGCGATCTCATGACTCGCCCCTATTTGCTTAGTTGGGGACTGGTGCTTCTGGAGAGCGGCTTAAGCGTTCCCGATGGGCCGTCCCTCTTTAAGCCAGAGGTGTCCCCCAGCGAAGCCGCTGGTAGGCGTTCAGAATGCGCATCACATAGCTATTTAATATATGGTATCTCGACTGCCTGAGGTACTCAATCATCCCCCAAAGTTCCAGACATGAAACTATGGCTCGTAAGTGGTCTTGCCTTGTCTTTGTCCTCCTCTCCTCCTCCTCATCCTCCTCCCCCTCCTCCTCCTCCCCCTCCTCCTCCTCCTCCTCCTCCCCCTCCTCCTCTCAGGCCCTCCTGCCTGTTCCCCTGCCCCTCCGCCACCTCCAGGACATGGGGCGCAACACTCCTTGTGACCGAGCCTCCTTGCCGCCCCGACGACCACGCGTAGCCCAATATCGACTTGTTCCCCTGCGGGCCCGGGCTGCCCGGCGGGGGCACGCACGGGAGGAAACCACGAGGGATGAGGGCCGCCTGTGGAGGAAGAGAACAAGAGGACAATGATAAGACGAAGCCAGGTTGAGGATGACGTAGGGTGAAGAAAACTCGAGGATCTCTGAGATCTGGCAGCTCTGGAAGATGTATCGGGCGTCGCGGTATTCTCAGAGCGTTCCAGAACACTATGAGAGCGTTACGGAACGCTCTGGAACGGATTTACCCTCGTCCTAGCCCCATCTGGCATGTGGAGAGAGAGAAATCAAGGACCCTGACCAAGACCGAACGCGGAAACGTCGGTGTCGATCTTGTTCATCTTCCAGCCTGATTGTTGTCAATTCGTGGATCATCCTCGCAAATCCGCGACGTCTGGCATGGACCACGACCAAGATCGGCGTCGACACAATCTGGCGGCATCGTGGTCATGGTCATCGAGCATAGCCGATTCCGCAAACCCTAAATCCAAACATGTTGACGTATCGCTTAAGCTAGGAGGAGAATGATGTCACGATGCGATTGGCTGAGGAAACGTCCCAATAATTCTGGAGTAGCTAGCCGCCCCGCCTCACCTCTGCATTCTGCGCGGGACAACTGTGCCATCCGGAACTCCTGGAACGTAGCCTTATCGTGACAGCCAATAGAACCTGGAAGTCCTGGAACGCTCTTACTTCCGCCAAGCTTCAGCCGCTGGGCCCGCCGCCGCCTGCTCCCGCGGGCCCCCGCCCCGCTCCCGCCGAGGGCGAGGAGAGCCGAAGGCAGAGCCACCTCTCGAGCGCGCCGAGTGCGAGCACAGCCAGCGCACCGCCGAGGGGAACGCCGTGCGGCCACACATGGAGCGAATGTGGAGGAGGAGGAGGAGGAGGAGGAGGAGGAGGAGGAGGAGCGAGGAGCGAGGATGAGGAGCGAGATGAAGGAGCGAGGAGGAGGAGGAGGAGGAGGAGGAGGAGGAGGAGGAGGAGGAGGAGGAGGAGGAGGAGGAGGAGGGGGAGGAGCGAGGAGGAGGAGGCATACACGCCATAGACAGAAACTGTGGGCGCTCCGCGCGGACTTCCCGGATCCGGCCTGGGCCCCCCCTGGCGCGCGAGGAGCGCGCCAGGGGGCGGCCCCAGGGGCGCCGCCGGGGGAGGGGGCCGACGCGGATGCGAGAATGAAGGGAAACTGGGACACACAAATAAATACACACAAATAAAATGATGCCCCATATTTTCCAATATTTTCTGGGTTTTTGTCTTCCCCACCACTTGCCATATTTTCCAATATTTTCTGGGGAATTGAGGATTACTTGTGTCTGTGTGTTTCTTTCCCTCCTGAGAGGGGGCCGACGCGGATGCGAGAAGTCCGCGCGGAACGCCAGCAGTTTCTTAGGGGGCAAACAGACCTACCTCGCTGCTGCCTGGAAGCGAACGCGGGGTAGGTGATTCACGCTCTGATTTGTGCTTGTGAGGTTGTTTTCTTCCTCGCTCTCTCGCCACGGCGAGCCTCGGCCACGAATCGCTAGCCCGACGCAAATCTGAGGAGCGGCTGGAACACCAGAGTCACCCTTGTACCCCAGGTGGTGCTTCTTTCGGGAGGCTGACTGCGCTCGCCAGGCAAGATCATCAAGACTGTTGCCTGATACTCTCAAGACTCTGGCCGTGGCTTTCCAAACTGCTGGGACAGAGCCGGATCGCAATACCGCCTGATCATCGTATCATGGCCATGGGGGCACGTACTCCTTTCACTGCACCAGCGCTTCATGGATATTGCAAATGGAGAGAGGTGTATTCATGTCCTCCAGGACTTCAATCACCCACTCGAAGTTGTTAAGCCGCACCTTAATGTCGATGACGTCATCCCCAATCTCCTTCGAACATACGCCAAATGGGTACATCCTGCTAGTTCGGTTCGGTTGCCGCTAAATCGAGCGAATTCATTCAATTCCATCTCGTTCAAGGCAACGTTGCCGGATTAGAGCGCGTCGAGAGACAAGACTAGCCGAGGTGAACACTTCACTGCAACCACTTTCTGGAAGGCAGAATGAGACGAACGCTAGATCTGCCCGACTGCAAATCAATGACACCAACACGTGCTTTCCAGTTACAATCAAAGCTTGGGATAGGGACCCCCGCTCAGAACCTCAAGCCATGCCCCGAAGGCTCCCTCAATGACTCCAAGACGGCCCCAATAACCACCAGAAGCGCCCCAAGAGTACCGCCCCAAGCGGAGACGTTTCGAGCCCAAGAGAGGCAACCCTATAATCCCGGCAACCCCCTCTTCCTCCTTCTCGTCACCCACCTCATCACCCTTGTCATCCTCTTCCTCCTCCTCCTCTTCCAACCTTGGTTTCACCAGACGTTGAGTGAAAACGTGCTCCATCGGCTCTCTGTTCCACTGCATGCTCCCCCACTTGCCTGATCAATGCAACTTGTCTCTTAGTGGCTGGACGGGCTGGTGGGGATACTTTTTTGATCGCGACCGTAGCGACAAATCGCTCGGAGTCAAGGCCTAGTGGGGATACGCGAAGCGTCAATAATGTCAATGGCTAACTCGAGCATGTCGGCGTACCCATTACAGGTTCCGCGTCCCCAAGCATATGGCCCCACTTCGAACGTTGCTTGCGTTCCCCCCATCCCACTTCGGCGCATCGCTCACACAGGCCGTCAATCTATAGGTTCCTCACGGACGCTACATGAAGCTGCAAATGGGTTGGGTTCCTCGCCAGTCTCATGCGCTGTCCTCCACATTTCCTCTGTCTCTCTCTCTCTCTCTCTTTCTCTCTCTCTCTCTCTCTCTCTCCCTGTACAGTCAAAACTGATGGTAAGGATGCGCAATAAGGATGCAAGCTCCTTGGACGCCCATGTTAAACCTTTTCGAGCGGGGCTGACAATCGAGATTGGTTAAGGACGGAACGCAAGGATACAACGGTGCCCTTGTGAAATTTGCCAATCCTCAACACCGGTTTCGGCTGTATACTCATACATATATATACGTACTAGATCCATCGCGCGCGCTTCGCGCGCGCTCAAGTTGTAGCTAAGGTCCTCCTCCTCCTGCTCCTCCTCCTCCTCCTCCTCCTCCTCCTCTCCTCCTCCTCCTCCTCCTCCTCCTCCTCCTCCTGCTCCTCCTCCTCCTCCTGCTCTTCCTCCTGCTCCTCCTCCTCTTTTCTTTCAACGCACCTAGTACACGGGTGCCTACTGGAACACTTGCCGGGAGCCTTTTTGGAAGCATTGTGGCAGTCTCTGGAGCCTCTCCGGGCCTTCCTTTGGAATCCTTTGGGGCCTTTGCTGGCCCGGCTGAGGGCGCATTTTGGCCGTTCCGGGTCCCTTTTGGCTCGTCGTGAGGAGCTCAGCCCGTCTTGGGGCCCTCCTGGGGCACTCTCCGACCATGTTGGAATCCTCTGGTGGCCCCCTCAAGCTTCCTAGGGGCTCTCTTGGGCTGTCTTGTAGCTCCTCTGTGCCGCTTGAGGGTCTCTTCAACCCATCGTGGAACCCTCTTTGGGGCATATGGGGCCGTCTGGACCCATTTTGGTAACCTCTTGGGCCGTCGCGACCGCTGGTAGAACTGAAAAGCGAAGCTCCCAGACATGTACGTTTTTCCAAAGAAAATGCTGGATGTTTGCCTTTGGAGGGCCCCCCTCCTCAGCGGCATCTTGGACAGTCGTGGGGGGGGTCCTTTTGGGCCTTTTGTGGCCCATCTGGGAGCTCATGTCGGCTGTCCCAAGCCCCTCTTGGCATGTCATGGGCAGCTGAGCTGTCTTGCGGCCCTCATGGAGCCCTCTCCGACCATGTAGGGATCCTCCGGTGGCTCCCTCGGGCCCCCTGGGGACTCTCTCGGGCTGTTTTGGAGCTCTCTCGTGCTGCTCGACGCTCTCTTCAGGCTGTCTTGGAGCCCTCTTGACCGTGTGGCGCCGATTTGGGGAGCCTTTGGGGCCGACGTGGCCGCCGATGGAACATAAGAAGCGAAAATCACAGAAATGTACGTTCTTCCATGGAAAATGCGAGCCTTTTCAGCGGCCTCCTGGAATGTCTTCAGGGAGTCCTGGTAAGCCTTGTTAGGACCCTCTGGGAGCCTAGATCGGCCGTTCCTGGTCCCTCTTCGCCCGTCATGGGAACCTGAGCCCGTCTTGGGTGGCGAGCCCGTGCCTGCCAGAGCCTCCGAGGGGGCGGGCGGACCCCCCTGGGCATCCCAAGGTGGGGCTACACTTAAGTCGGGCAGGCCCCCCTACGGGGAGTTTGGACGACAAATCACAAATACCCCCCAAATAACCCAAAATAATCGAAACATGCAAACGAATTGTCCCCAGACTATTTTTCAACTACTGTCCCAAGGTGGGGCCACAGTGGAGGCCAGTGCACACGAACCCCTCCACAAGAAACCCAACCCTGAGACCCCAGGACGTCCACCGATTGCTGGCGCGGAAGCGTCGCGCCTTCCATCGCAAAACCAGCGAAACCAAAGAATCCCAGGGCACCCTGAAGGCAAACAGGGTGTTTCTTGGCATAGGGCCCCAGTGCAGTCTCAAGCAGTGACGGAGCGTCCTGGTTGCATTATAGGCCCACCAGAGGATGTTCTACGAAAAAAACTGTTCGCGGCTTGCACGAACCGTTCTTGGGACATTTCTGGCTGACACCGTCTTGTCTTGATACATCGGTTCCCAGAGATCCGGCGCCGTGACTTTTTCAATGTGGGGTCCCCATAAAAGTCTCGCCCCCTTCCCCGGGACCCGTCTCTCATCCTGAATCGTTGCTTCACGGTCCCGCGGCCCGGCGGGGGCCCCTCGAGGCCGAGAGATACGAACAACCTCCGTCTTGATGTGCTCCATAAGATGGGCCCCTGGGTTTTGTGTCGCGAGAACATTGGTGATGCCACTGTTGTTCGAGAGTCTTGGAGCTCTGCGAACACTGTTACGGCAGGTTCGTGTCGTGCCGACCCCAGCGTTGGTTCCTGACACCGCGCTGGATCGTTCAACCTTGAACGATCGGCCGCTGCCGCAACGTCCGATCGTTCAACATCGATCGATTCTGGGTCGCCGGCGGCGTTAAAAATTGAACGCCGCTGGCGGGGTCGCCGCCGGTCGACACGACGCAAACCTACCGTACTGTTGCTCGAGAGTTCTGGAGCTCTGCGAACATTGTTAACGCGGAGCCGCGGCCAGAATGAGTGGCAGCACGGGCTGCCCAGCGCCCATGGATCCGAGCGGAGGAGGACGGCCTTCCTTCCCGAGGACGGCCGGGAGGAAGAGGAGGAGGAGGATGAGGAGGAAGAGGAGGAGGAGGAAGAGGAAGAGGAGGAAGAGGAGGATGAGGAGGATGATGATGAGGAGGAAGAGGAAGAAAAGGAGGAAGAGGAGGAGGAAGAGGAAGAGGAGGAAGAGGAAGAGGAAGAGGAAGAAAAGGAGGAAGAGGAAGAAAAGGAGGAGGAAGAGGGGGAAGAGGATGAAGAGGAGGAAGAAAAGGAGGAAGAAGAGGAAGAAAAGGAGGAGGAGGAGGAGGAAGAAACGGAGGAAGAGGAGGAGGGGGATTCTTTTAACAAGGCAATGACTGGCACAGCGCTTTGCTTGCCAAGAAAAGGACCAGCCAAAGAACCGCCTCTGGCGGCGGCTGAGCGGAACGGGACCGCGCACACACCCAGGAGCCAGAGGTCAGTCGGAGCCACAAGACCCCACGGCGCTGACACGGGCAGGTTGCAGAGGATCGTTGTCCTCCTCCTCCTCCTCGTCCTCCTCCTCCTCGTCCTCCTCCTCCTCCTTCTCCTCCTCCTCCTCTCCCTCTTTCCCCTCCCTCTTTCCTCCTCGCCCCCCTCGCTCCTCGCCCTCCCCCCCCCGCTCCTGCCTTCGGCGTCCTCTCTTTTACCTCCTCCCTCGCCTCCCTCGTCCTCCTCCCCTCCAGCTTCTGGAGCTCCCGTCTCTGCTGCACGCTAAGGGCCCCGTCCCTCTCATCGAGGGTAGCGTTCGCACTTCTCACGCCATCGGCAGGCTCTCTTTCTGGAGCCTGAAAAGAAGGAAAGCATTGCGGCACTGCGCCAGGCCCAGCTCCCTTGACAGAGCACGACGACACGAACGACGGGTCGACGACTCCTTCGCACTGCTGGGCCTGGCTGGGACTGGGCTCCGCCAGAGCCTCTAGGTCGACCGGCGCTTCGATAACAATGCCATCGATCCTCGGGTGTCGACCTTTCTGCACTCTGTATCGCCAGCGTTCGAAGCGGCTGCGCGCGGGGGGGTGGCAAGCCCTGCAGAGCAAGCTCAGCGGCCCAAAGGTGGAGACTGCCTTGCGCCTGACGCGTATGAATACAGGAGACCTGTCGCTGCATTCGAAACTCGGCAGCCCGTGCCCCCTGGACCCCACCTGAAGTAGGTTCTCGGGCACTTGGCCAGAACCGCCTTCTTCTGGGGGCTTCCCGCTGGTGCCGCCAACAAAAAACTTGATCGGTCTTCTCGCCCTAAGACACACTTCGCAGCGCCAGCATGTGGAGTTCCAGACCCACTCGTGCAAAAGCAACGGCGAAGCCTCTGGCCTCTGGCTGGGCTCTCTGGGGACCAACTGGCATCCCGCAAGGTCCAGCGCAGGCCGCAGAGGAAGAAATCGCGCCGCGAGCATGCACGCAGCTCGGGAAACCTTCATCTGCCACGCCACCGTCTCCAGCTCCATTGGGGCACCCTGCGGGTGCGAGTCAGCTCCTTATTTGGCGGCAGCATCTGCAGCGTCGTTGCCGAATGTTTCCCGCTGCTGCTGTTGAGTGAGGCTGGGGTCGTCCTGTGCAGGAGTTTTGACCTCAGAACCCGCTGCAATAGAGGCTCTGCACTAGCAGCATCGCGTCAGCGTGCGCTCTTTTGTCGGAAGACCTCTCCGCTCGCGGCAACTTAAAAAAGCTCCGCGACATTTTTGCAATCCGACAAAACCGTCTGCAGGGCCCGGCAGGTCGTTGGCCACCATGGCCAGGGCCCCGGATTCCCCCGCCTGGGGGAAATGGGGCATAGGCCCCCAGACAGGCCCAGCATTCCTGAACAGAAGCTTCTGTTCTTCCTCGGTGGCCTGTACGTATCCCCACGAGGCCCTGCTAAGTTCCCGAACGGAATGGATACTGCATGCTCCGTCCATGAACGTGGCCCCCGAGACTTCGCATGGCCCCCCTGGGAGTCCATCTTGCTGGAACTGAACCTGAATGTCCCCGGGAGTTCTTGGTCTTGGAAGGTGGCCCCCAGAGTGCTGGAATTGCCTCTTAGTGAACAGCAGTAAATCCTTAGTGTCGTTCTATCGACAGGGCCGCCTCAGCGATCGTCTGATCGACTAACTCACCTCGAACGTCGCTGCAGGCTGGGCACTGCCACAATCGGTGCCGGACTCCATCTGGAAACCGGCGGCAGAAGGGACACTGCGGCGGCGGCAGCTGGTAGCCTAACGCGATCAAGCGGCCCCTCTCCCAGAGAGCGCCACGCGTGAGGGACTTGATGCAGCCCTTCTCGTAATGCGAAAACTTCTTGGACCTCGACGCGCCCGCAACAATGCCGAGACAAGCGCGGCCTTCGAGTCCAAGATTTCTGCCACCTTCACGCTCGAGCTGCCCCGAGACCTCCTCCCATGTTGTAAACGACGCGGGCGAGCACGTCGTGATAATGATGTCTCCCTGAAAAACCGTCTCTCATGATGCATAAACTTGGCATGGACCACCTGGTCCTCGAACCCATTCTCGAGGCCAACCAAGGCCCGTCGCGCGCGCCCAAGAAAGCTCTGTCTCGGGCACCTCGAACGCCGAAGTCCAAGCTTCTCTCAAACCAAAAAATGAAAGCGCGCGTGAGCTGCCTCGTTTGCGTGGCAGGCGCCCCCATGGCATGCCTGGCAGCTGGCGCTGCAGCTCCGGGCCGCGTCGGATCTCCATGCGGAATCAAACGAGCCATCAGCGAACGCATTCCAGCCGACGGTCGAAGCACCGATCCAAGACTGCGCCTGCAAGAACACAACTCTTGATCCGAGAATCTGTCTGTGCAATTCTTACCTCGACCTCTCTGTCTTCCACTGCGTCCAGCCGCGACGTCCATCCCCAGGTTGTCGGCGGAATATGCGAGCGTAGCTCCTCCACATTTGCCTCGCTGGCTTCTCCAGAGAGCGCGGAATAGCGCGCTGGCGCGAGTGCCGAGCCCTCCGCAGAGCAGACAAGGGCACGATGGCCCTGCCCACCCCCTCCCGCAGGACAGACACTGGCGGAGCTGGGCCCGTCAAGAAGAGCGAATTGCAACAACCGTGCAGAAGCAGCTCCTCCGGCGCGCTGAGGAATGCCCTCCTGGCGCGCACGTTGGCACCACTCCTGCAATACGCCGACAGGAAAAAACGGAAAGTGTTCTCGAGCCAGCGCAGCGAGTGCAAGATCGGCTGCTTGACTTCCTTCCTCCTGTCTAGTCCTATGGCGGATTCCCAGACGAACTTGGGCAGCCGACCCCTGCGCCCTGCTGCGACAGGGACCTCGAACTGACGGGGCAGACAAACCTCGAACTCCGCAAGTTTGGCCCACTGCTTGTACACGATATTATCTGCACCTTGGCCCTGGGAACACTATTGCGAATCATCTCGAGCCCATGCTGAGCGCAATCCAGGACGGTGCCCCAGGAGGGAACTCAGGCACAGGTCCTCTGGTGAGCCACACTGGTATGGGTGGGGGCTCCGAGGTGGTAGGATACTGCATGTCCGCGAGCCTGGGATGGAACCAAACTTGCGCTGGCTGGCGAGTCTTGACATCACTCTCCAGGACGAGAGTCGATCGAACACGTCTTGCAAGCCCCCCTGGGCCCACCGCGTACGTAGTCCAGCATCCTGACCTTGTCTGAGACCACAGCGGGGCACGTGCCCTCGACAGGCGGGAAGATGATCCTGCCACCCAAACCTTCAGCAAGACGACTGCCCTGAAGCTCTCGCGGCTCCACGTTGAAATCTCCTCCTACGACGCGTGGCGCCATGATGCTCTGCGCCATGGCTCCTATTTCTGCAGTCGCCGTCAAATTCACCGTCCAGGGCCTTTCCGGGTCCTTCGGGTAGACAGACATGCGCAGGATCGGCTTCCCTCCTGGAATATGAAACCAAATTGCTATAGCCCTGCCAGGATGCAACAGCGGCCCCTGGACCAGGTCACGCATGCCCAGGAACGCACGAGCGAACGTCGCAGCCCCCCCCCCCCCCCGACGCTCCTGACCCCGATCCAGTCACAGTTTAAATTAACCTCGTTGTCCACCCATTTCGAGCAGCCCAGCTCGAAGCTTCAGGAACCTGATCCTCTTGGACCAAATTGTGTTCCTGAAGACGCGCGATGTGCGCCGTCGTCCTCGGCAGCCGAGACTTGGCCGATCCCCGCGATGTGACGTCGGCCGCCTCCACGACCAATTCAACAGCTTCAAGCCCAGGAAAAGTCAAGGGCCCCAGGGAGTCATGGATGGAAGTCAGCATCTGGCAGGGGGGGGGGGGGGGGGGGCGGAAGGCGACGCAAACGTGGCAGAGCTGCTGGTCTAGGCGCCTGCGCCGCTGCAGGCCGTTTGAACGCAAGCAGATGGCCCTCTCTGGGGGCCCTCAGAAGTGGAAGCGAATGATGCGGTAGACGCTGCTGCTGAAGTGTCCCAGCAGCTGTCCAAGTTTGATGAAGATGCCCCCCCATGCACCTTCACGCAGCCTCTGCGGTGGATGGCGCGGGGGGAGAGGCTTGTGACGCTGCGCGGCGGGCGCGCTCACGGACGTCGTATGCTCGAGTACGATGTGGGACCTGCGGCTCTGGTGGCTGTCCTCCTTGAGCAGCTCCGTCTCCGTCGTTGGCCCATGACTTGCGCCTCCTCCTCAGCAGCGATGGGTGCATCTCCTTCTTCAGGCTGCACCATCCTCTGTTTCGCCAACCGCCCCATGTGTGATGCGTGTTGCTTCTTGATCTCGTCGAGCTTGGCGACGATGCCCCCGAAGGCCTCGTTGGTAGCCTTGGCGATGTTGGACTTGAGCTCGTCTGTCCTCTCTTATATTCATCCTCGGGCAAGCTGAAGATCTCCCCCGCGTCGGTGAACTCGATGGTGTCCAGCTTGCCATCGACGGTGTCGCGTAGACGAATGCCACTGCCAGCAGCAGGAGGAGGCTGGTTGTCCTGCTGCTGTTTCGCACACACCTGGCTGTGCAACTGGTCCACCAGTATGTTGTGCTGCTTGTCGGCCTCCTCAAGTTCCTCGGTAAGCTGGCTGAGTGAGGCCGCCTTCTTTGCACACCAGGCCCGCCATTTCTCCAACTGCTCCACGGCCGCGTTGAGCTTCTTCTCAAAACACTGGACCCCTGATACGCTGCTGTGGCACGCTACTGGATCGGCTTCTCCTCGGGCATCTTGTTGGGCGCTCAGAGCCTCTCCAGCGAAATCTAATATTGGGTAGCTGCTGCCGCGTCGCCGAAGCGCCTGGCCATGGACACCACGCGTTCCAGCTCATCCTCCGACAAGGCGCCTCCAAACTGGATAGGCTGGGGCCCAGGATGACAGGCAGGCGGCCCGTTGGCTCAAACCCCGAGGCGCTTTTGGGGGTCCGCGACGTCGGGCCTCGGGTCCTTGCAGTGCTTGCAGAACCAAAACGACGGTAAGTTTTGCCGCGCTGGCAATGTCCGCGCTTCCAAAGGAGGCAGAGGAGGAGGAGGAGGAGGAGGAGGAGGAGGAGGAGGAGGAGGAGGAGGAGGGAGGAGGAGGAGAGGAGGAGGAGGAGAGGAACGAGGAGGAGGAGGAGGAGGAGGAATAGGAGGGGGAGAAGCAGGAGGAGGAGGAGGAGGAGGAGGAGGAGGAGAAGGAAGAGGAGGAGGAAAAGGAGGTGGAGGAAGAGGAAAACATCGTTTATGCATTTGTTCTTCGAGATCGGCACCAGCCGATCCCCCGGCTGCCGGCGGCGTCAACCCCCGAGAAAACCCGCGCCGGCGCCGTCGGAACGCGAGCCCCTGCCGCCCCTGCCCGCGATGGGGGGCTCGCCCGGCCTTGCCCTGTGCCTGTCTTTGGTATCGTTTACAGTTGGGGCCCGACCACAAATAGGGAGCCCACAAAAGACGTACGCGCCCAGCTATGTACATGAACACGGCCCCTCGATCCGCGAGACCGGCCGCGTTATACGAACATTTGCGCAATGCGTACTCTCGAAAGCAGCGTGGATTCATGTACGTGTACGTCCTTTTGTCGCTCCTGAACAAGAGACCTTCTAC
Organism: Prorocentrum cordatum; assembly: GCA_963575745.1. NCBI lineage: Eukaryota > Dinophyceae > Prorocentrales > Prorocentraceae > Prorocentrum > Prorocentrum cordatum. Next base: position 369,419 of record CAUYUJ010020715.1, read on the forward strand.
AAGAAACCCAACCCTGAGACCCCAGGACGTCCGTTGATGTGCAGTGCGGGAGCGTCGCGCTTTCCATAGCAAAGCCATCGGAACCGAGGAAACCCAGGGAATCCCCTGGAGGCAAACAGGGTGTTTCCCGGCATGGGCCTCAACTGCAATCGATCCATGTCCCCATCCCGAGCACCACCATCCCACCACCCCAGTTGGGGATGTGCCCCTCGAAACCCGAAGTGAACAGTCTATAGCCCCATCTAGAGGGGTTGATCGGCCAGTGGGGCCCACGCCACGCCCAGGGGGATAGAGACATGTTAAGCGATGCTCACCTCTGTGCTCGCGCCATGCGGCTTTCACCTCGGGCACGCAAGGCGCAGGGCTGTCCAGGGACAAGCAGGCAGCTCTCCGCCGTCTGCCTTCTTCTCTCCTCTTCCTCCTGAGCTACCGCTTCTCCTCATCCTCGTCGTCCTCCCCTTCCTCCTCCTCCTCCTCCTCCTTCTCCTCCTCGTCGTCGTCGTCGTCGACCTCCTCATCCTTCTTCCCCCAGCTCCACCCCATGTTCCCCCCACCCGACTCCTTACGCTGCTGATTTTCGCCCTGCTCTTCGGGAGAATGGTGGGGGCGGTGTCCGGATCGAGAGCTCTGTGAAGATCTTCCCACCCGATCCACGTCGGAAGCTGCCGCATCCGCCGGTTCACCTCCGTGTCGTCGAAGGTGTTATCGCCTTCATGTTCGTCGACGATGTTGTAAAATCTGCGCGGAGGAGAGGAGGGGCAGGAGCGGAAAGCATCCAGAGGAATGATCGGGCCGGATCGCCACAGGGATCAAACACGGACGCATCGGCCACCACCACCACCACCACTCAGCCATGCATCGGGCAGGACGCGTGGGCGGAAGAGTGCACGAATGGCAACTCCTCGGAAAGTCAGAACAAATGCGAGAATGCGGCACGCCACTGAAACGGTAAACGTGCGGCGGGGCCTCGGAGACTGCACACTTCCACCCGCGCACCATTACGACGGACGCATCGGCGCGAAGCCGAAATCGAACGGAATCGGCCATACAGTCGGACCTAGGCCAAAAGAACACCCTTCAAGAGCATGAGACCCTCCGCTGGCCTAACTGTAAAACGTTCGAGGGTGCTCTCCCTCAGGATGCACAACAACATCCAACGAACACGAAGTGCATCAGGTTACCCCCCGAACAGACCTCGATCTTGTACCTCGGTCCGACTGTACCAGGATGCAGAACAATGCCGTACAAACACTGGGACACAACAGATCGTCGAACCAGATCGTAATAGACACTGGTCACTGGAGGGCAGGCCGGGCTGAAATCCCACCAGCGCAACCCTTCCTTCCTCTTCGGGGAGGGGCTTGTCATTGTTCCCTATTAACGAACACCCACCCCCAGGCGACTGGCAGCCATCCAGGACCAATGCGGCCCCCCCACCATCCCTTTCAAACAGCAATGTGACCTTCATTTTGGGGCAAAATCTTGGGTCATAACTGGGGGGCGCGAACCCTCGTATTGCTTTTGACAGGGACAGCGGAGGCGCCCGCATATTGCCTGCTGCGCGCAGGGCCAGCATCCCTGTCAACAGAATACAAAATGCACTTCGAGATACAATCTGGATTATGCACGGGCCCCCCGCGATCACTGTGCACTGGTTTTTGACTGGAACGGAGGTGGTGCTGGCATATTGTCAGCTATGTGCAGGCCCACCAGGCGCTATGACTGCCACCCCGCCGCGATTGCGAATCGGTTTTCGACAAGGGCGGTGGTGGCCGACACGCTTCCCGATGTGTACTGCCACGTGCGCAGGCGCACTTGCCACACTCTGCGCGTGCCCCGAACGTGGCTCACCTGGAGCGACTGGAGCATGCGGCACACATGGCGCACGTGGATCACGTGGCGGATCTGGCGCACCAGGCGTGCCCAGCACGCTTGGGCCTCAGGTGTGCCTGGCGAACCCGGCGCGCATGGCGCGCCTGACGCGCCTGGCGCACCTCGCCCAGCGTTGCGCACATGGGGGCTATTTGGGCTCCTATTAGCTGTCCATCCAAAGACTACCGCTGAACACGCTGCCGCTCGGGTGCTACTTACGTGTTGGGAGGGCGTGTGGGAGTGAGCGAGACGGCTTGCGGGCGGGGAGGGTGTCTTGACCCCTCCCCTTACCCCATCCCGCTGTACCTGTACGGGCCCTGGATCGTCAGAGCATCCAGAGCGTCCAAGATAGCCTCGGCGAGAAGGCCAAAATCATTCACTGTACCAAGGTGCTGGCAAGATTTTGACCTCCAGGGGGGGAGGAGTGCCCTAATTGAGGAGCCCCTTCCTTTGATCGATCTTCTCCAAGATGGCCCCAAGATGGCCACCGAGGCTCCTGAGGGTGCCCTAAGACGACCCCAAGAGGTGCCCAGGAGGTCCCAAGAGGCCTCCCAAATACCCCCACCCCAAGATGCCCCCAAGAGACCCAAAAGAGGCCCCGCAGAGGCATCCAAGACGCCACGCGAGGAGTCGGCGAGAATGCCAAAATTATTGATGTCACTTTGGTTTTGGTAGCATTTTGGCCCCTGGCGCGCTCCGACAGCGCAGCCCCCAAGATGACCCCACGAGGGCCCCCTAGAGGCATCCAAGGCGCCATGAGAGGCGTCGGCGAGAAAGCCAAAATCATTGACTTGACCTAGGTCTTGGCCACATGTGGGCCCCTGGCGGCGCCTCTGGGTTTCATCCCTGGCGCGCTCCGCGCGCGGAGGAGGGTCCAGCGCAGATTAAAGAGATCCGCGCGGACCTCGTGAATGTTTCCTTATGCGGCGTTTCGACATTGGGCGGAAGGGGGGGAAAGGGGGGGGGTCTGGCTCCGCATCTCTGCTTCATGCGACTGTTTGCAACAGCGCGTCCTGTGGAGGAGGCTCCACCTGCCTGAGACAAGCTCCAAAAGCAGCCAAGATCTACTCCGCGGGGGGGGGAGGGGGTGTGCGAGGGCCCGCGCCGATCGGCAAAGCAATGGATAAGAAAACGATGACCTCCGACGTTTTCTGTTTGTGCAATTTGTTCCGCCTGTGTCGCCCATTCGCACATCGGGCTTGGCAAAGAGAGGGGCGTCCAAGAGGGGGGGGTGCAAATCATGGCCGGCGGCATGTGCGCGGCCCAGGGGGGGGGCGGGGACGTATTAAAACAAGAAGAGGCGCCATGAAATCTGTGGAAATATCATGGCTCCCGTCACGATATCCACCCCCCCTAGTCGTCATCCCCCTCTTTGCCGCCCCCGAGCGCAAGAGCGATCCGTGCACCACCTCCTCGCCGGGCCAGGGCCAGCCTGGGCCCTGGCGCCCTCCTGACCGAGGCCAATAGAGGATGTGTGCACTATCCTGGGGCCCGAAGTAGTCCTGGCCAGTTTGGGGGAGCGAGCAATGACATGAACACAAAAAATCGGAGGTCCGCGCGGATTCCTCGGATCGGCGCTGGAACCCCCTCCCTTGCGCGCGGCGGCGCCGGAGGCGCCGCCAGGGGTCTCCAGCGCCGATCCGAGAAATCCGCGCGGCACCTTCGAGTTGTTGTGTTCATGCCATTGTCCGTTCCCCCCACACTCATCACGGTGGTCGCTTTCGTGCCACCTGCGGAGCGAAACCTCTGGACCCCCACGCGTGCGGGCCTGTCAACGGCGCTGCGCCCCACGAGGAAGGGGCGTGCGGCGCCTCCGCCCGCTGCAGCACTGCAGCGCTGGTATCAGGCGGTCTTTGCAGACACGACCGTCGCTCTCCTGAAAAAGGTGCGGCCGGCAGCCCGGGAAAAAATGCGGCAACCGGCAAGGCTGTGGACTTTGCTGGAAGAGCCGTTGTTCCCCCACGGGGCTGGGCCACGTCCTGCAGTCCCTTCCTGTTCCGCTCCTCCGAGACTGCGCTGGCCGCCAAACGGCGCGTCGCCGTTCGGCGTCCTCGCTGTTCGCCCTGCTGCCAGATGGGCGGCGGAGCCTCCGCGCCCCAACGCCGCGTCGTTTGGGGGGCTCGCGCGGCCTGACCGTGGTCACCAGCTCAGCAGCTTCAAGGACGCGCTCTCGATATGGTGTTGGCGAGGGTGACAATCATGACCGCGCTATGGAAGGACAGCAACTCCAGGCGTATTGGATGGCGATCATGCCAGTGAGGGCACGAAGGGCGGAGGAGGCAGAAGCAAGAGCAGGAGGAGGAAGTGGAGGAGCAGACGGAGAGATCATCAACACCTATCTCACAAATGGTGCACAACGATTTGCAATGCTTGTCCCCTCCTCTTCAAACCGCTCCCGCCACATGTTGCACCCGTTTGCCCTGCACACGCTATGACCCTCGGAGGCTGCGCAGGTGCGCCTTCGAACATCGCAATAATCACTGCTCGCGCACGACAATCGGCAACAACACGTCAACGTCCTAACTTACATCTCGCGCCTACATTGCCCACATAGCGCACATATGAGAGCGCGCGTTGGCTGACACGTTGCGAACGTATCACCCATGCCTTGACCGAGTTGGAACTCTGGGCATTGTGCTCGTTGCAGCGTCGCACGAAACTCAGCACTGGGGTTAAGCACAAGTGAAACCAACTTGACATCACTGTCGAGGCGGATACTGCCACCTAGGGGAATGAAACCAACAGCGGGCACGAGTATAATCGAAACAAGGGGCGCCTCATGAGGAAGCGGCGGAAGGTTAATATGTGGAGAGCCTTGTGGGACTTGTCGGTGTAGCCATGCCTCTGGGTTCTGGGTGATCTTGCATTGCAGATCGAGGGGCAGCACAAGGGGGATGCAGCACAGCGGGGGAAATCCGAACCCGCCTCAGAAGCTGCTTTACATCGCCTCGGAAACTGCTTCACGATCTGCTCACGGCTGGTCAGCCTCCTGCGGGACGCCGAGAAGGATGACGGGCGTGATCTGGTCGAGACGCCACAACGTCTGCGCATGCTCTCGCCCCCTATCTGTGCCACCCGGCCATCCTGAACACCACTCTCTCGAAGCATACTCGGAGGGGGGTGGGGAGGGGCGGGGAAGAGAGGGGCGACGGGGGGGGGGGGCAGGACAACGTGGACAACCCGCCGCACGCCTGGGCCGGCGTCTAGGCACTCAGCTCGCGCCACTCCGAGGGCCCCACTCTGCACGGCGCCATAAGGCTTTGCACTGAGCGGGCAACGCGTCAAGCAGCGCTCGCACCACGGCAGTGGCCAGCCAGTTGCTGATAGGGGAGCAAGACACCACTGCATGAGCATACCCTTTTGCAGGTCCGCGCGGAGCTCCGACGAGTCATGCTTATTCAGTGCGTTTGTGCTTCGAACGGCCAGCCATACGATGACCGTCTGTAGAGGCCTCCCAGATGGGGTCCGAGTAGATGGGGTTGGAGGATTGCACCGCGTCGCCGATGTGTCGCCCTTGCATCGGCGACGCATCGGCGACGTCGGCGATGCATCGGCGACGTCGGCGCGGGGAAAATCGGGCTCCGCATCGAGCTGCATCGGCGATGCATCGGTGATGCGGAGCGATCCTCCGGCCCCATCTACTCTGACCCCATCTCTGTGGCCTGGAGTCTGGTTTCCCCCGAGGGAGGGAGGAGGAGGAGGACCAGGAGGAGGAGGAGGAGCAGGAGGACGGAGGAGGAGGAGGAGGAGGAGGACGGAGGACGAGCAGGAGGAGGAGGAGGAGGAGGAGGAGGAGGGCAAGGAGGAGGAGGAGGAGGACAAGGAGGAGGACGAGGAGGAGATCTCTCTCTCTCTCTCTCTCCCCAGGGCTCTGCTGGACCCCAGGTTGCGCACCTCCCTTGGCGGCGGTGGGAGGCGGCGGACTGGCCATCCCTCCGGGCCTCCCGGCCTCCCGGCCTCCCTCCCTTTCACATCCAGGAGACAGGGGCGAGGGTAAGGGGGAGGGAGGAGGGGGAGGAGGAGGGGGAGGAGGGGGAGGAGGGGGAGGAGGGGGAGGAGGAGGAGGAGGAAGAGGAGAAGGAAGAGGAGGACGAGGACGAGGACGAGGATGAGGATGAGGAGGAGGAGGAGGAGGAGGAAGAGGAGGGGGAGATGGGAGGAGGGAGGGGCCCTGGCATCCCCGCGTCGTTAGAGCATCGCGACGGGGGTGTTTGATCGTTTTCGTGCTCCGAAGGCGCTTAGCCGGCCCTGGGGCCGCCCAACAACGACCAAGGATGAAAAGCCTGTTCTTGGGAAGAAGTCCAGACCGCTGAGGAGCCACGTCGCGCAAAAAATCACGACGCTGGATGCCTGGGGAGGAGGGATGGGGAAAGGAAGGGGGAGGAGGGAGGGAGGGAGGGTGAGAGAGGATGAAGGAAGTGTGGGAGGAGGACCGCGGAGGGATGGGCAGAATGAGGGAGGTCGGAAAGAATGAGTGAGGGGAGGGGGGAGGGATGGAGGCGGAACGAGGGGGCAGGAGAGAAAGGGACCCCAAACCCTCAAACGTCGCGCGTCCCCCTATCCCCGCCATCATCACACTCCTCTCCCCTCCCTTCCCCTCTCCTCCTCTCTTGCCTCCCCGTCCCCTGCCTCATCCCTCATCCCTCCCCGTCAACCTTTCCCTTCATCGCCTCTCCCCTCCCCTCCCAAGACCTCCTCCCCCTTCCCCTCCCTCTCCAGACATCTCCCCCCTTCCTTCCTCGCTCCCCTCTTCCCCTCGTCCACGACAAGGGAGGGACAGAGTCGTGCGCACAATCCAAGCAATGTGGTGTTCTCCCCTGCACATCCAGACTTCCACAACGGTGACCTCCCTTCCTCCTCCTCCTCCTCCTCAAGGTTGCCGACCTGGGTATCAGCCCGACCCTTTGAACACCCATGAAGCCTGTGCTCGTGCAAGACACGACTCGAGGCTGTACAAAATTCTCCCTCCTCCCTTTCAACATCTTCGTCCTCGGCCTCCTATTCCTCGTCAAATATCGTGTCCTGATCCATCATTCGCTATTTCTCGTCTCCAGTCCATCGCCCTCCCCCGCTTCCTCGTCCTACTCAACGTCCTCCTCCTCCTCCTCCTCCTCCTCGTCATCCTCCCCTCCTCTCCCTCCTCCTAGTCCTTCTCAACAAGCTGAGGCCTGGTCCGGAGTACATCAAACCTTCTACCATACGATACAAGTGCCGCGGGCAAACTATTCCAGATATGCTTTGTGGTTCAGCCTCATCGTACCTTCCTTACACGCGGATGTGTACATGTAAACGATCGTGTTGCATGATCCGATCGCTGCCGCCGCAACCGTCACTGACTCCCCTGCCGCTGGTTTTGATTTGTTTCCCTTTCAGAGGCGACACAATGGCATCCGCGCATAGCGAAACGCCCCAACCACGGCCTCTCCGCAAGAAAATAGAGCGTCTTGAAGAACAGTGCGCCAAATACAACCTGGGGCACCATTTCAATATCGTCGAAACGCTTGCAAACATGAGTGTGTAGCGACAAGTCTTCCTGCTACTGCTCATCCGCCTCTGCCACCTCTGCCTCCGCCTCCCACTCCCTGGGCGGTTCGCCAACTGAGCGCCGACTGGATCTACCAACAGCATCGCCGACCCGCCTCGGCCTCCTCCTCCTCCTCTGTCGCGGTCCTGCGCCTCTGCAGTATACCACTCCGTTCCCGGGAGGAGCGCAGGGAGATGCATCCCACGAGGAAGGCGAGGATGTCACGGGGCGAGGAAACAAAATGATGAGCAGGAGGGAAAGGGGAACAAACAGATCGGATGCTCGTTCTCGAGGGCGGCCAGGAGGGGGGGCGTCCGAAAGGGGGGGGGGGGGGGGGGGGGGGCGCAAATCATGGCCGGCGGCAGGTGCGCGGCCCAAGGGGGGGGGGCCAGGGACGTAATGAAATGAAAAGAGGCGCCATGAAATGCGTGGAAATATGGCGGCCCACGCCATGAGATCCACCCCCCCTAGTCATCACCCCCCGCTTGGCCGCCCCCGAGGAGAGGGAACAAAACGATGAGCAGGAGGGGGGGGGACCAGACGGATTGAATGCCCGTTCACGCAAGGCTGCCTCCTCGTGGCCCACTCTCCGCAACCTAGCGCGTGCCTCGTGCACCGGGGCACGCAACGTGCGCTCCTGTGCATCGGACCCTGCAGGCAACTTTTTCCCGCGAGTGGGCACCTCCTGAACCGTGTCGTGCAAACCCCAAATGCAGTGGAGGGCCATGCCAAGGCACACCCCGCTCGCCTCCAGGGTGCCCTGGGTTTCTTGGGTTTCGATGGTTTTGCTATGGAGAGCGTGACGTTCCCGCGCCAACAATCAACGGACGTCCTGGGGACTCAGGGATGGGTTTCTTGTGGGAAGCTTCTTGTGGACTGGCGGAGGAGGAGGAGGAGGAGGAGGAGGAGGAGGAGGAGGAGGAGGGAGGAGGAGGAGGGAGGAGGAGGAGGAGGAGGAGGAGGAGGAGGAGGAGGAGGAGGGAGGAGGCGGAGGGGTGGGGACCCCTTGCCGTAGCCATTCATCCCAAACCCGCCGACCCCTCGGCGTGTGCAGGACGCTGTCGTCGTCTTCGTCGCCGTCGCCAATTCCAAGGACATGCAGGAACGAACAATGGAACGGAAGGTCGAACTTCCGTCGATTGCCTTCCATTTTTCCACTCCCTGACGGGGGTGGCGGGGTGGGGGGCCCTGACTCGGGGAGTGGGGGGGTGGGGTGGGGCTGGGTGGGGAGGTTGGGGGGGACGGGGTGCGGGTGTGGGTGGTGGGGATCCCGGGTCAGATTACTGCCCCCCCCCCCGCGTCCCCCTGTGGACAAGGGGGAACGAGCTCCCCCCCCGGCCCCGGCCCCCCTGTGGACAGGGACGGGCTCCTGGGCGTAACAGGGATGCAAGTAAATCTATCTCAAAAAGCGCCGAACCCACCGCCAAGTCGGATGACGTCAACTCGCGGCGGCCCCCATGAGTGGGCCTCTTGGCGTCAAAAGGCTGCCACACAAAGGAAGCTCCAGAACGCGCAGCTTTCACCGGAAAGTGCTCGCGGATTCCTGGGCGTCACAGGAGCGCCGATGCGGCAGCGCGAGCATGCGCTAGGAACTGCGCAGGAATGCGCTTGAGCGAATGGCGGAGTTCCAACCTCGGAATGCTGGGCACGTCATCGAGCAACAAATCACGGAAGGTGGGGAGGGAGGGGTCGGCGGGCTCCTCGGCTCCCGGGGGACGGAGGCGACAGCCGCACCGCAACCGTTCTCCACGGCTCCAGGGGGACGAGGTCGAGAGCCCACCGGGTGCCGCTCTGCAGACGACTGCACATCGCGAGCGTGCCAGGCCCTGTCCAGCTTTCCAGCAGCTGCCTCGCTCCAGTTCGGCCAGGGCTTGTCGGACCTCATTCTTTGCAGCGGCCTTCGCTCGCAGTTTCCTGCCACTCCAGCAAGGGTTCGGTGGACCCCAGCTTCCCTCGGCGAGGCGGCGTGTGAGCCTCCTTCCCCCCTCCTGCAGTGGGAGGGTGGGGGGCGGGAGGGATATGAGAAAAGTTTTGGAGGGGACGTTCGGCGCCCATTGCACCGAGCTGGCGCGCATGCAGGTACCTGGGCAAAGGAGCGCACGCATGCGCCTCTACCGCACGACTGATCTCTTGTGTGGGCTCCTGAACGCCACAGAACTGCCGTGCGGGCCCGCGCGTGCCCCGCCTCATCTGCACCCGTGAGCGGGCTCCGGGGCGCCACAGGATTGCCCGCTAATCTAAGGTCGAGTATGTCCCCCTACAGGTGGATTTTGGAGGAAAAATCAAAGGATCAAACCATGCGCAAAAATGGTCAAACAAATTGTCGAACAATCATCCCCATACTACTTTTTAGCTTTTTTGAAAACTTCAACCTGCTGTACACCCTGCGAAATGCTTTAGAAATCATGGGTTAAGAAATTCATAGTCTCAGAATTTGAATAAAAGCCCAGAATGTCTATTCGAATCTTGGGATCCACATTGAAACATTAAGAACAATCGAGACTCTCGCCGAAAACTTGGGTTTTCTTAAGCATCGCCTAGAGTGTAGAGAGGCACGCCCGACGTAAGCCTCAGCTGCACCCGGGAGCGGGCTAACGGGCGCCCCAGAGCTGCCCGCTGCTCTCGGCGGTGGGGGGGCGATCACTTCCCACGCGGCGGGGCCACAAGCTCGCAGCCCCACACCACGCCTGCAGCATCTGCTCAGACTCAGGTCGGGCACGTCCCTCTGCAGGAGGAGTGTTCAAATATTGTTCTAACAAAAAATAATATGGGGACGACTTGTTGAGCATGTTTGAAGAATTCGGTATTTGTTGATGAATCTTTTCGTCGAACATCCCCCTGGAGGAGGACATGCCCGACCGAAGCTTCGACTCTGTGGCAATTTTGAGCCTGCCAGGAAAAACAGCGCCCTTTATAAAAGTGCAGAGACCCCTCCAAGAGGAACCCTTCCCCGCCCCCTTCCTTCCCTGGTCCCACTGTGGACCGGGCGCTAAAACAAGGCTAAGATCGGGATAAATCGCTCCAGAGCGTTCCGGAGCGCTCTCAGAACGTTCCGGAACGCTCTGCAGCGGCCGCGGCACCCAATACATCCTCCAAACCCGCCGATTCTCAGAGATTTCGAGTTATCCCGATCCGATTTTGTCCCGATCTTCGCGTCGTTTTAGGGGCACAGGGGGGGGGGGCGTCTGGACAGGGGGAGCTCAAGACCCGTCCCTTCCCCCCCCTCTCCCCCAAGTCCCCCAGAGTGCACAAGATGGACAAGGACGTGTCCCTCCACGCCACCCACCAAGGGGACACGGGGAGCACCCCCTCCGGGGCGGTCCCCAGCGGGGGTCCCGCGGGAGGCCCCGCCTTCAGGGCTGGCGGTACCGGCCATAAGGCCTTGACAATACTTCGTCTTGACTGTCTGGTGGCCTGGTGAGGGCACCCATAGGCTGAGCGGTTCCACAAACATGTGCGTCACGGCCGAGTGTCAGGCGTCGTTGAATGCGCCCGATGGCCCACAAGATGATGCGGGAGAGCAGCGGCAACCCAATACACCTGGCAAGGCCAGAGACTCCAAAGACCGCGTCAACTCGCGCCGCACTTCGCGCCGCGGGGAGCGCCACCCGCGTTACTCTCGCGCCCCACGGGGCAGCATGGATGGAGGACGGAGGATGGTGGTAGGGATGTGGGGAGCGAAAGCTATATCAATGACACGCCGCACGTGGGAAGCGATCCGCGTGCTGCTGTCGAAGAGGCAGAGTACCTTCGGACAACCGCGAATGAGTAACACGCCGACGGGCTGCGAACGGCTGCGTTTCGTTGACGCTCTGTCTCCGTCCCGAGGGATGGAGGAGGGAGAAGCGCGAAACACGGATACAGTCAGAACCCAACGCAAGAGTTCAGGATGAGGGCGCATGGGATCGTACACGTCCAATCTGAAGCGAGGACGCAGAATAAGCGTATCCCGCAAGACCACTGTCCCACTAGGCTTGGTTCGAAGCTCATGCTCACGCCATCGACGCCTACTTGGGCCCTGGAAGAGCGAGACACCCACTCTTCTGGAGGCAAGAACCCCCCAAATCACCCCAAGCCTGGCACCCGTCGGACAAAAAAAACATACGAACTCCTGGAAGTCTCTGGAAACGCTCTCGCCGCTGACCTGGGAGACAGAGCGGGAAACCCCGTGCAACCGGGCAACGTCCGATCCCCAAACGGAAGGATGAGGCGGATAGGACAGGACCTGTCGCAAAGCGAAGTGACATTATCCTAACCCCTGGCCCGAGCAGGTAGCCTGGCCTCATTTAGGCTACTCGTTCTGAAGACTACGGGACTCGCGGACGCCGTAGATGAGAACATCCAACCTGCACCCCTGGGCGAACCGAGAGGCATGCACGTTGTCCACTCCCCCAATGATGGCTTGCACTCGGCCCCAATAACACAATGCCGCCACGCGATTCGAGGTGATACAACACCACACAGCTGAACCATCATGCAAATAAGTGAACCAACACAAGACGGCAAGGGACACACGCGACACCATGCACGGACCATTGGAACACAAAAAACCCTTGGCCATACCACGCTGGATTGCACGCGGGCCCACTGCGGCACCGTAGGCGGTTCCATGCAAAACAAGCCTGCCCACTGTCCGTTCTTCCCGCACGTGCGGGTGAAAACATTGTAGTTGATGGCGGTCGGCGCGCGCTTCGCCTTCGCATCACGCCCAACAGCGGCACCACCTGCCGCCTCTGCCTGCCCTTCCCGCACACGCTGGACCGATTGTTGTAGCTATTGGCGGTCGGCACACACTTCGTTTTCCACAAACCGCACAGCAGCTGTGGGCCGCGCGGCGGTCGGCACAAACTTCGCGCCTCCCACGCCATGCCCAACAACGGCAAAACACGTTGCCACCGCCTGCCATTCTCGTGCGTGCTGAACGTGGCAGCTCCAGCGAAACAAACGACGTGAAAACCATCAGTAAGAGCCCATCGCACAACCACCATTCACAATGTTCCCCATTGCCCTCGACTCAACTCGACTTAGCCAACCCGATCGACAGCGCACGAAGGCCCGGGAGATGAGTTGCAACTCACGCGCCACGCTGCGGCATCAATGTGCAAATCGGGCCCAGCGATAAGTCACAAGGGGCCTACGGATGGAATGGAACCGATTGTGCTTAAAAGGAGGAGGAGGAGGAGGAGGAGGAGGAGGAGGAGGAGGAGGAGGGAGGAGGAGAGGAGGGAGGATGAGAGGAGGCATGCGGAGGGGAGAGGGAGGGGGGAGGAGGAGGGAGGAACAGGGAAGAAAGAAGAGAGAAGGAGACTGGGGGGGAGGGCGGGAGGCAAACGGAAGAGGAGGAAGAGGAGGAGGAGGAAGAGGAAGAGGAGGAGGAGGACCGATGGCGACCCCTGTGCCTGCATTGGAGCAGGCAGAACAGCGAGGCTCTCGGAAGCAGCAGGCTGGCTGGCCGCGGCGGGCGGGTGCGCAGCCGCCTCCCGCTCGGGCAGGAGCGGCGACCGCAGGAACTTCTGGAAGTCCCGCCTGGCCCTGTGGCGGAGGCGTGGGGGAAGAACCAGATAGGGAAAGTAGCAACGGTTGGGCGCCCGAGTTATCCGGGGTACCTCGGGTCCGGGTTAACTCGGGCTTGGATTCCCGAAAAAGGAGCCCGAGTTATCCCTGACCCGAGTTACCCCTGATGATTCGGGGCTCTGGACGCCCGAACTATCTGGGGTAACTCGGGTCCGGGGTGGCTCGGGCTTGGATTCCCGAAAAACGAACCCGAATTAGCCCTGACCCGAATTACCCCTGATGATTCGGGGCTCTGAAACGGCATAACCGAACCCTTGCGACAGTCCGCGCGGAACTCCAGCAATTCGTGTTTATGCCTCCGTCACTTCTTCGAGCTAAGAGCGATCAGGAAGGAAACGGAGGAGGAGGAGGCATCGAGGAGGAGGAGGAGAAGGCTCATGAGGATTTATCATTGGCAAACGGTTCTTTTCGAGCCCTTGACGACCACTTCTGGATACCTTTACATGGCGTTTGGAAATTAACGCGTTGTGTTGGTTTACAACGGCACACAAGGGCAGATGACAAAACGGCGCTACGACGCGGCAAAACACAACGCAACTGTTGTTGCTAACAAGAACGTGTGCCCCGACGCACCACAAAAAAAACGAGGTCGCGCTAGCGGCTGTGATGGAGGTCGCGCTGGAGGTCGCGCTAGCGGCTGTGATAGCCATTGTGCTGGTGGTGTCGCTTGAGGTCGTGCAGATTATCGTGCTGGTGGTTCTGCTGCTGGTTGTGAAAGAGGCCGTGCAGGTGGTTGTAACGGCGGTCGAGCTGGTAGTCGTTCTAGTTGTCGTATTTGTGGTCATGCTTGTGGTCGTGCTGGCGATCGTTCTGATGGCCGACGTAGTGGTTGTGGCAATTGTGGTGGCCTGTGCCGGAGTTTGTCATGGCGGCTGTGCTGGTGGCTGTGCTGGCGGCTCTGCATGCGATGCTTGTGCTGGTGGTCATGCTGATAGTGGTACTGATAGTGGTGATGGTGGTCATTCTGATGGTCGTGCTGACGTTGGTGCTGGTGATTATGCTGACGGCTGTGATGGTGGTGGTCGTGCCTGTGGATACAAGAGCAACTACAAGCACCACCACCGTCAGAAACCCAAACACGACCTCCAACACAAATATCAAGACGACTACGAGAGAGACCACCGGCGGGACAACCGGCGCTACCACAAGTACGGCCACCAGCAGGACGACCACCACAACCACCACGTCGACCATCAGCACGATCGCCAGCACGACCACACGCATGACCACAAATACGACAACTAGAACGACTGCCATCACGACCGCCGTTACAACAACCTGCACGACCTCTTTCGCAACCAGCAACAGAATCACCAGCACGATAATCTGCACGACCTCAAGCAACACCACCAGCACAACCATCAGCATGCTCACCAGCACCCTCACCAGTACGACCCCTGGCACTTCCACCAGTACGACCGCCAGCACGACCAGAAGCACAACCGCCTGCACGATGATCTGCGCGATCACCGCCGCAAAAGCTAGCACAAGCAGAAGCACGTTCATCAACACGTTCAACAAGATGGCCACCAGCACAACCACCAACACGATTATCTGCACAACAAGAACCACGACCACCAGCACAACTACGAGCGCGCCTACCAGAACAATCACACGCACAGCCGCCAGCACAACCACCATCACAACCACCAGCACAACCACGAGCATAACCATTAGCATCACCACCACCACCACGACCAGCACGACGAATTGCACACCCAGCAGCACAACTACCAGCTGATCCAACTTTGAATATATGATCAATGCTCTGCCAGCAGTTGCAAATTCGACATTCCATGTGCATTTCGAGATCCATCTGGATAATGCTCAAGTGTACTACCACAGCCACCAGCGCCACCACTAGCGCCACCTCCAGCACAGCCCAGCAACACCAACTACAAAATCGCACGCACAGTCGATCACCAACGCAATGGCCATTACATCCACCACCACCAGCACCGGCGCATGTAACCATACAATAACACGCACACACGTAACACCTAAAAGCGGGCATCGCCATCGAATGGCTGGTTGGTGGCGGAATATGCCCGCGCTGGACACGTCGGAGTCGCTGTCGGCAAAATGAATGTAGGGGACTCTCTCTCAGAGCTTTCACCAGCTACGAGGCACAACCCAGAAATCCGGCACACTTCGTTCAGATCGCAGCTCGGCTGCGACTGCAGAGCTCGTGCCCCAGGCCCTTCAACATATCATGCGTGACCTGCGCCAGCGAACTTACATCAGCGGGCCTCTTCGACACGTCTCCTCCTGCATTCCTCCACCCCGTTCCCCCTCCGAACGAGGCCCCTGCGCCGCCAGCCGCCATAAACGTTCGGAGCTCCCGGGTCTCTGCCGCCGCGGCACGTGGTGCCCACCCCCAGCCGCGCGTGGGGGAGGGGGGCGCTTGGCTCTCGGAGGGGGGGGGGGGCACGAGGAACTGGCGGAGGCTGAGAAGGAGGAAGAGCTGGAGAGGCTCGAGGAGCCGGGGGAGGAGGAGGAAGAGGAGCAGGAGGAGGACCAGTGTAACCCCAAGACTCATCAACGAAAATTGCAATCAAACCTCCCTCCAAGTTCCCGCATCACAGGCCCATGCCGAGCTCCATTTTCACTGAAGGAAATGCCCTGTTGGAGGGCAACCGTTTGAGCATCCTGAACTGTGCTAGAACGACGTTCCTGGGACTTCCAAGCAGCGAATTACCCTCACTGCTACATAATGACGATCCTGAACCGCACCAGAACAACATTCCTGGGACTTCAACACCGTGAATCAACGTAACTGTCACGCCCTGACAATCCGACATCGTGCCAAAACACCATGTCTGGGACGTTCACCATGAATATTTGAAACTGTTGTAAACTCTGAATGCGAATGTGCGCGGCGCTAGGCGAGAACCACCTTTTCAAAACAACCCGCCCTCCATCCGTGAAAATCTTGCGGATGATGGAAGCGAGTGTGCGCGGGGCTGAGGCGAACACCACATGTTGAAAACGGCCCGCTCTCCATCCGTGACACCCTTGTTCTCCAAGAATGTGCGCGGCGCCGAAGCGAAAAACACACTTTCCGCATGATCCTCCTCCTCCTCCTTTCCAAACGAGGCATCTTCCCTCATTCCTCCTCTTCGAGCACCCCCCGCCCCTCCCCCCCCCCTCCTCCTCTTCCTCCCTCCCTCCCACCTGCCACTTGTCCTCCCTCCTCCGCCTCCTCCCTCCCTCCTTCGCCCTCCTCCTCTCCTCTCCCTCCCCCTCCGCCTCTTCCTCGGGAGCGGCCAAGAGGGGGGTGTCCAAGAGGGGGGGGTGCAAATCATGACCGGCGGCATGTGCGCGGCCCAGCGGGGGGGGGCCAGGGACGTAATGAAACAAGAGGAGGCGCCATGAAATCTGGGGAAATATCATGGCCCCCGCCATGATATCCACCCCCCCCTAGTCATCACCCCCCTCTTTTCCGCCCCCGACTTCCTCCCCCCGCCCCCCCTCCAGATCGCCGCGCCCGGGGCCACCTCTGTCGACCGCCGGCCGCCAGAGGGGGCGCCGGCTGCCGCCGAGGGGAGACCGGCTCTACACGCAAGAGCGACCCTTCAGTCAACGCGCATGGTAAGCCCCCTCCCCCTCCTCCTCCTCCCCCTCCTCCTCCTCCTCCTCCTCCTCCTCCTAGGATCCACGGTAAGGATGCGCGATCATCAGGATGTGCGATGAGGATGCGCGTGCGATAAGGATGCATAAGACGGATGCAACGATAAGAGGCCGTGGGAGGCCACGTTGATACCTTTCGAGCGGGGCACGGACAGCAGAGGTGGCCAAGGATAGGCCAGAGGGGGAGGATGCAGGGATAACCTTGGACAGTCGCGCTTCCTTCCGATGCGCCTGGCTCCAGCCAAGAGTGGCCTTTGGTGCGCGGCTTTGGGAGGACGCTGGGGGGGGGGGGGGGGGGGCAAAGCCCAGGCCCGCCAGCCGCTGCTTTCGCGCTGCACTCGGCGACGAACGTGGAGGCCCGGTGCGCACGCACCAATGATCACTCAATCCACGGTCCACTCTCACGTTTAGCCCAGCCTGGACCCCATCCCGGGGTCCACCTGGTGGAATTGCGCCACCTCGGACCAATGTTCACCTTAGGCGATGCTTAAGAAAACTTAAGTTTTCGGCCAAAGTCTCGATTATTCTTAACGTTTCAATGTAATTCTTGAGATTATAATAGAAATGTTGGGTTTTTGTTCAAGTTCTGAGACTACGAATTTCTGGACCCATGATTTCTTAGGCATTTCGCAGGGTGTTTGACAGCCCCGCGGTCCGAGAACGGCCTCCAAAGGCCGAAAGAGGCAACAACAACCGCCTCGAACCCAGCCTCTCGAGCCTCGCCTCCCCCCCTCCTGCTCGCCGGAACCAATGCTGGGGGAAACCAGGAGGCACCAATACCACTGCTCCCCATATCTCGAACCTCGTCTCCCCCTTCCTGCTCGCCGGAACCAGTGCTGGGGGAAGCCAGGAGGTACGAATATACCACTGCTCCCCATATCTCGAACCTCGTCTCCCCCTTCCTGCTCGCCGGAACCAGTGCTGGGGGAAGCCAGGAGGTACGAATATACCACTGCTCCCCATATCTCGAACCTCGTCTCCCCCTTCCTGCTCGCCGGAACCAGTGCTGGGGGAAGCCAGGAGGTACGAATATACCACTGCTCCCCATATCTCGAACCTCGTCTCCCCCTTCCTGCTCGCCGGAACCAGTGCTGGGGGAAGCCAGGAGGCACGAATACCGCTGCTCCCCATATCTCGAACCTCGTCTCCCCCCTCCTGCTCGCCGGAACCAATGCTGGGGGAAGCCATGAGGTACGAATATACCGCTGCTCCCCAGACCTCTCCCGGGACGCCTTCTGGCCAGGACTTCGAGGAGAGCCCGGCCGTGGCGACGAGGGATCTCCAGGGCGAGCAGCTGCATCGGCACCTTTCCTCCTCGGAATGGTGGGCCACCTCAGATTGGCAGCGCGCACAACGGGGGGTGGAGGGGGGGGGGGGAAGGGCTTCTGAGGAGGCTGCTTCTTAGAAGGCGCCGGCCTCACATCTCCAGGTGAGGCTCGCGCCCTCTGCCAGAAGCCGGGGTGCTTCTGCGCAGCCCGGTCCCCCCTCCCCCCCAACCCCCTCTGCGCGTGGCTGATCAGACCCGAGCCGGCTCCAACCGCCCCTGGCCATCGAGGGCGGCCAAGAGGGGGTTCGCATGGTGGGAGGGGGAGGGGGTCCTCCTCCTCCTCCTCCTCCTCCTCCTCCTCCTCCTCCTCCTCCTCGTCCTCCTCGTCCTCCTCCTCCTCGTCCTCCTCCTCCTAACCCCCTCCAACTTCTGGTGGTGGTGGTGGTGGTGGAAAAAAAAGCCTATCAGCGCAAGCTGCCGACGAAGGAAGAGGAGCGGTCCTCCACCTCCGCAGGTCTTCCAGCCTTCGCCGCTTCCTCTCGTCCTGGGGCGGCCCCCCGCGCCGCCGCCGCCCCGCGGGCCGGCCGGCGCCAGCCAGGCCCTCCTCACTCCTCCTCCTCCTCACTCCTCCTCACTCCTCACTCCTCCTCACTCCTCCTCCTCCTCCTCCTCGTCCTCCTCCTCCTCATTGTCCTCCTTTTCCGTGCTCTTACTGTTGTCGCTGTTCCTCCTCCTCCATACTCACTGTTCTCCTCCTGACTCTTCTCCTTCGTCCTTTCCCTGCTCCTCCTCCTCCTCCCTGTTTTTCTGCGCTCCTCGTCGTCCTCCTCGTACTCGTCCCCTTCCTCCTCCATCCTAATCATCCCTCCTCCTCCTCCTCCTCCTCCTGACTCCCCTCCGCTCCTCCTCCTCCTTTTGCATATCTTTCTTATCCCTCATGTTCTGCCTGCCTCCTCCTCTGTTATTTCTTAATATCTCCCAGTTATTCTCCTTTTTTTCCAAGATCCAACGGATGGGGTTCTTGTGATTCCCCATATCCAAAGGATGGGGTTATTTGAATTACTGTGACCGCGCGGACCTCCTACCTCCTCACCTCCTTCCAGAATATGATGATGCACTCATAGTATGATGACGCCGAATGATGACGATACGAGTTTGATGCCGGCGATGGTGATGCATGTTATGAATGATTCTGCTGGAAATATGTTAATGACTATGATGAGTGGTGATGACGACGATGTTGATGCTGATGATGATGGTAAAGGATGATGATGACGCTGATGATGATGGTGATCATGGTTGGTATGGTGATGGTGATGATTATGCTGATGTTGCAGGTGTTAATGATGATGTTGATGATCATTCTGACCATTTTGATGATGTGATGATGATGGTGTTGATGTAGATGAGAAGTGCTGGTGATGATGATTATGAAACTGGTGGTGGTGATGATGCTGAAGATGCTTCAGATGATGAAGATGATGATGATAATGATGATGTTGATGGTGACGATGATGATGATGGTCATGATGATTATGATGATGCTCATGATGATTATGATGATGATTATGATGATGATGATCATGATGATGATGATGATGATGATGATGATGAGGATGAGGATGAGGATGAGGATGAGGATGATGATGATGATGATGATGATGATGATGATGATGATGATGATGATGGTGATGACGGTGCTGATGACCAGAAGGGGGCCGTTTTGCAAGGATGTCTCGAGCGTTTTGAGCAAATCCTCAAGACGTCTTACGCGGTTTGCTGATTTTCGCACTCCTACGGGGGGGGCGCCAATGGTATTGCACAGCCTCCGTTTGCGCCCAAATTGTTGGGATGTCTCAGGCGGTTTGCCTGTTTCGGTGCGGCAGCATCCTTCGCTTTCGGAGCAGATGCTGAGGATGTCTCGAGCGGTCTGCTGGTTTTCGCACTCTTACGGGGGGGGCACCAATGGTATTGCACAGCCTCCGTTTGCGCCCAAATTGCGGGGATGTCTCAAGCGGTTTGCCTGTTTCGATGCCGCAACATCCTTCGCTTTTGGAGCAGAGTTGGAGGATGTCTCAAGCGAGGCGCTCATGTTCACTCCCAGGGGGGGGGGGCAAGTTCGGAGGATGTCGCGAGCGGTTTGCCCGTGTTGATGGCCAGACTCGTGGGCACGGACGGATCCTCTTCAGGATGCCAAGGCTCCAGCAGGCTCCAGGAGGCCACATGAGACGCCAGGAGGTTTCAGGAGGTTTCAGGATGCTACAGGAGGCCCCAGGAGGCTCCAGGAGGCTCCAGGATGCCACAGGAGGCCACAGGAGGCCACAGGAGGCAACATGAGGCAACAGGAAGCGCCAAGAGGCTCCAGGAGGCCACGGGAAGCCCCAGGAGGTTTCAGGAGGCCCCAGGAGTCCCCATGCTTATACGAAGAGACGCGCTCGTACTACTAAGACTCATTCACGCTCCAACTCATTCATACTTAGATTCACTCCGAGACCGTCGATACCCAAGCCCCTTGATATTCGAACACCCTCGCGTCTAGACGCTCACGGCGGACAGGTCCATGCTAATCGATGAACATATGGGGAGCTCCACGCAGTGCATAATTACTCTGAATGCGCCGACTCCTTCAGGTTACCTCCTCCCTTCCTCCTTGATTTCCCCGTCCCACTCAGACTATGATGATGATGATGATGATGATGATGATGATGATGATGATGATGATAATGATGATGCTGACGATGATGATGATGGTGGTGGTGGTGATGGTTATGATGCCGATGGATGTTGGTGATGATGATGGTGATGGTGATGGTGATGATGCTGCTGATGATGATGATACTGAGAATGATGATGATGATGGTGATGTTGATGTTGATGATGGTGATACTGATACTGATACTGATACTGATACTGATGATGATGATGATGATGATGATGATGATGATGATGATGCTGATGATGATGATGATGATGCTGATGATGATATTGATGATACTGATGATGGCGGAGCAAATTCTGAGGATGTCTCGAGCGAAACGAGGGTCTCAGCATTTTCAAAGGGGACCCGCCAAGGGGTATTGCACGGCTTCCGTTCGCACCAAAATGGCGGGAATGGCTCGAACCATTTCCCTGTTTGGGTGCTCAGCATCCTCCGCTTTCGGAGCAGGTTTGGAAGATCTCGAGCGAGGCGCGGATTTCAGTACCCCCAAGGGGGCGCCGCCAGGGGGTATTGCACTCATCCGTTCGCGCCAAAATGACAGGGATGTCTCGAGCGGGATGCCCGTTTCGGTGCTCAACATCCTCCACTTTTGGAGCAGACTTGGAGGATGTCTCGAGCGAGGCACTCATTTTCGCCCCCAAGATGGCCCGAGATGGCCTCCAAGACGGCCAAGAGAACCTCCAAGTTCGCCCAAGATGGTCCAAGATGGACTCCAAGACGGCCCGAGAGGATCCAAGATGCCCGAGAGGCCCCCAAGAGGCCTCCAAGACGGCAAAAGAGGCCTCCAAGAGGTCCCCCAGAGGCCCAGGGAGACCAAAATCAGAGTTCCCTCTTAGGTTTTAGAAGGACTTTGGCATTTGCTTTTCGGCCTTCCGACGGCCCAAGGCGGCCCAAGAGACCCCCAAGATCGTCCACAGAGCGCCCAAAAGGCCTCCAAGAGGGCCCTGGGACGGCCCAAGAAGACCCCAAGACGGCCAAGAGGGGGCCCAAGAAGGCCCAAGAAACCTCCATGACGGCCAAGATGGCCTCCAAGACGGCCCGAGAGGATCCAAGATGGCTCCTAGTCTGCCCAAGAAGCCGCCAAGACGACCCAAGACGGCCAAAAGGCCCCTCCAAGACGGCAAAAGAGGCGTCCAAGAGGTCCTCCCGAAGGTCCGGGGAGGCCAAAATCCTGTATGTCCCTTAGGTTTTTGACAGATCTTGGCATTTGCTTTTTGTTCGGCCTTCCGACGGCCCACGACGGCCCAAGAGGCCCCCAAGGTCGTCCCCAGAGCGCCGAAGAGGCCTCCAATAGGGCCACGGGACCACGGGACGCCCCCAGCCAGAGGGGGGCCCAAGAAGGCCCAAGATGGCCTCCACGACGGCCAAGGTGGCCTCCAAGACGGCACTGCAGCACCCCAGGAGGGCCCCAAGACGGTCCAGAGGGGCCCCCAAGACGGCGTCGGACGGCCCAGGAACGCCCTGAAACTGCCAAAGAGGCCCCGAACAAGCCCCCAGAGGCCCCCAAGAGGCCGAAGGAGACCCCCAAGAGGACTCCAAGGGGCCCCCAGAAAGCTCCCAGGTGACCCCAAGAGAGCACCAAGGCTCCGAAGAGGTCTCCTCCTCCTCCTCCTCCTCCTCCTCCTCCTCTTGTTTTTCCTTCTCCTCTCCTTCCTCCTTCCTCCTTCCTCCTTCTCCTCCTCCTCCTCTTCCACTTTCTCCTCTTCCCTTCTCCTTCCTCCTCTTCCTCACGTGTTCCCCAAAGGGCTTCGACGACGGCTGGGGGAACAGATGGTCCCACAGCTGGGCCAAGCTCTGGCCCAACTTTGGTCGGCTGCACGTAAGAGTGACCCTGGGCAAGAGTGACCTTCGGTGCGCGGCTTCTTGAGGGGCGCGAGGAGACCAAACACAAGCGCGCAAGACGCTACTGTCGCAACGAGCGCGGCGATCGCGCTGGGCCGAAGCCCGGCGCGCGTGCTTCCGGCGCCACGGCCTGCCAGTCCGCAGCCGTGGCGCGCGGGCACCTCGGGTCGGGCGAAAGGGGGGGATAGCAAAGGGGGGGTTTGAGAATCAGCTCACGTAGCTGATTTTCCCGGCGCCTCCCGGCGCCGGGAGGCGCCCATGTATCGAGGAATGGGCCCGGCGGCGGGGCCGACACCAGCTGCATGCAGCAGATTTCGTAACCCCCCCTTTCGCCCGTCCCGACTCTCCGAGCTCCCCTGCCTTTCGCACCCCCACCGTACGGCGCAGCGCCCGCGGTCCGGCGGAGCGCCTCCGGGCGGAGCGAGCCGCTGGGCACACGGACACGCACGCACAGAGGCAGGGCAGGCTGGTCGTCCGGGCAGGCGGCGCACGCTCCTGCGCCCCAGGGTCAGTCAGCATGGGACCGGGGCAGCGAAACGGCTCGGAAACTGCATCGGACCAGGCCGCAGCGGCACTGACTCGGAGCACGAACCGAGTGGATCTCTTCGGTCGAGGAGGAGGAGGAGGAGGAGGAGGAGGAGGAGGAGGAGGAGGAGGAGGAGGAGGATAGGACGAGGACGAGGAGGAGGAGGAAACGCAACAGAGGTGCGCGCCGTGTGGATTATCTTCGGCCGGCGCCCGACGCCTCTCCCCTAGCGCGCGGAGCGCGCCGGGGGGTCCGGCACCGACGGGGAGAAGAGGGCAAGGAGGAGGAGGGGGAGGAGGAGGAGGAGGAAGGGGGGTAGGGAGAGGAGGAGAAGGAGGAGGAGGGGGAGGAGGAGGAGGAAGAGGAGGAGGAGGAAAACGACGGCAACGTATGCATATAGATGACCATTTGCGCAGGCCTCCGAAAGCTTATTCCACAAGCAGTGCTTGCACTTAGGGCGTCTTGCCTCGCTTCGGTCAGGTGACTGGTCGCTACTACGGGTCGTCGCCACGTGGCGGCTGGTGCCGCCTCGTGGGCGACTCGTGGGCGCCACGCGCTTGGGGTGTGTGCCGAGGTTGCGCCACTTTGCCACCCATGCCGCCTCGTGGGCGTGCCGTTCGCTGGGGGGGTACGCAGAGGTTGCGCCACTTTGCCGCCAGTGCCGCCTCTTGGGCGCTCCGTGCTCTGAGTGTGTGCGACCTAGACTTCACCGCATATCTCATCCCCGATATATGACACAACCTTATCAACATTATACATGTTGATTACATCGCATAGCTTACGCTTACACCCCATAGCTTTCACCTCCAGGTCACATCACCTAGCTCACACGCCATGACTTACACCACGCAGCTTGCACCACGTAGTGTTCCCCTCATCAGCCTACGCAACACAGCTTTCCCCACAGTTCTTGCACCGCCTAGCTTTCACCTCTACAGTGCAAAAGCTCACGATTTGCGGTCCATACTGGCTAACATGCTTGTTATGTACAAATTCCTTATAATATGATCCTCATCCTCATCCTCATCCGTCTCCTCCTCCTCCTCCTCCTCCTCCTCCTCATCCTCCTCCTCCTCCTCCCCCCGGCGGGCGTGGGCGCGATCGGCCAGAGGAGGATGAGGACAGCAACTTGCTGTCTCAGCGGCACTAGCGATCGGGATCAAATCTCAAACACTGAGGGGAGGAGGGGGGCCTGATGGAAGATCATGCAGCAATCGAGGGGGAAGACGGATCGCTTACCCCGCTCACTTGAGGCCCTGAAACGGCATGCTTAGTATGATAGAGGGTCGGGCAACCAACTTCATAATCAGCAACCGATTTGCATAGCCCTGTAACACCCTCGCCGAAAGACGCAGCCGAACAGGACAGTGCCGTTGAGGAAACGCACAGGGCTGCTTGCCCAACGCTAAATATGCGGGTCAACGTGGCACTCCCTAAAACAAAAACCCAACGATGCGGTCTCGTCAATCCGCGCTCCCGAGAGAACTCGACCCCTCACCTGGGGACGAACTTTCGTCGCGGATCGTCGTTGCAGGTCTCAACCCCTTCACCTGGGGGCGACTTGTCGCCGTGGATCCATTTTCTTGGCACGGGGGCCCGCCAGCGGTCTCCAGGGATTGAGCATGGACCGACCGTCCCGGTATTCCTGTAGGCCTACCACGAAATGCTCTAGAACCCCAAAATGTTCTAAGAACAAAAACCATACTCTTAGAACATATCCCCGATGTGTTAAAGACAAAAGAGTCTCAGCCAGAAATGCTCCAAGAGCATTTCGCGGAATCCACACCCAATTCTTAGAACATGGTTGGTAGGCCTATAGGCACGCCGGGACGCTTCGCCACTGCTTGACGGGAGGCGGAGTGGGTGGAAAACGCCACGGAGGGGAAACGACCGCGGAACAATCAATATGCCAGATGTAGGAGTCCCAAAACAGTGCGGCGACGCACCGTGCGGTGACCTCCAAAATCCCGCGAGCCCTCACCGCACGGTCCGCCACCGCACGGTCTTGGGCCCTCGGAGGCCCCTGTCGTCCGAGACGTCCTCGGAGAACGACCCGAATCTTATATTGCTCCCATCGCACTTAAGGACCATATCCCATAAATAATTTCGAGCACCCGGAAAAGTGTCGAAACAGTGTCGAACGAGTGTCTCCCAGGGCCCGACACGCGAAAGCCCTAGAGTTCCGGTACTTTTTGGGGTCTCGAAATTCTTTCTGGTGATCAAGGCTCAAGCAAGTTGGAACATCCCAACCCGAGTCCCCAAACCGTGCGGCGACCGAATTATCCGGGGTAACTCGGGTCCGGGGTAACTCGGGTTTAGATTCCCGAAAAAGGAACCCGAGTTATCCCTGACCCGAATTACCCCTGATGATTCGGGGCTCTGGACGCCCGAGTTATCCAGGGTAACTCGGGTCCGGGGTAACTCGGGATTGGATTCCCGAAAAACGAACCCGAGTTATCCCTGACCCGAGTTACCCCTGGTGATTCGGGGCTCTGAAACCGTGCGGCGACCCGGAAATTAGCAAAGGGGGTGTTTGAGAATCAGCTCACGTAGCTGATTTTCCTGGCGCCTCCCGGCGCCGGAGGCGGCTATGTATCGAGGAATGGGCCCCTCGGTGAGGCCGAAACCAGCTGCATGCAGCAGATTTCGTAACCCCCCCTTTCCCAATCCCCCCCTTTCGCCCGGCCCGAGACCTGGGGACTCCGCCCGGGCACCCCGAGGAGTCTGCAGGGGGGCCCCGTGACACACAAAGAAACGCACACGAACAAGAAGATCCCCCACAGTTTCCCATAGTTTCTGGGTTCTTGTCTTGCCCCCCACTTTTCCCATACTGTCCCATATGTTCTTGGGAATCGACGATTAATTGTGTCTGTGTGTTTTTCCCATCCTGAAAGAAGTCATGCTTACAGCCGGACCTGGGCCAGACGAGCATCCCTCAAGAGCATGCAACCCCCTGTCGAACAAGACGAACGTCCAAGGGTACCCGTCCAAGGGTACCCTCCCGATGATGCTCTCGTTCTCTGGGAGGAGCGGAGATGGGGAGCGCGCGACCACTGAATCTCACTACGGCGTGAGTGGCACAGTAGCATGAAGCAGAAGATAGCCAGGCAAACTCGGATCGCTATACGAACCGACCTGCCATAGGCAAAACTCATGCGATAAACTGTAGCCTGGGGGGGGAGGCCAAAAGACGATGCGAAATTCCTGTTTCTGAAGCGTCCCCGCATTCCCCCCTCTCCGCTTTTGGCTGCGAGGTGCGGGGGTTGGTGTCGGGACCATGCGCTGCATAAACTAATTACTCGGGTGGCGGCGGGAGCAATCGCTGAAACGCCCGACGTCGCACTTCTTTACTAACCTGGTTCGCCGAGGAGGGCTGGGCCCGTTCCACTGGGGACTCATCCCGGGCCGTTTTCTGACGTCCCCCCGGCCCGAAGAGGACCCCCACGTGCAGGAAGTGGGCCACGACCTGTCGCCGCTGATGTTTCCACCCCGCGAGCATCTCGGGGTGGAAGGAGCGCTTCCCGGCCGGCCACTCCTGCACCTCGACGGCGACCTCGGCGGCGATCAGCGCGGACTGCATCGCCGCCCGCGCCCACGGGGGGCCCCGGGGCCCCCCGGGAGCCCCGCCGCGCCCCCGCGCCCGAGCGCTGGCCGGGAGGAGGATCGGAGGACTCAAAGGGACGAGGTCCATGACATCCTCGCGTCAAGAAAAAAACATAAGGTGTTGTATTCCGAACCATCCTAAGGTGTCGGGTCCTCGTTTTGAAGAGACGGCGCCCCGCGTTCCTTCTCTCCCTCCTCCTCCCCCTCCTTGCCTCTGTCCTCCGCTTGCATCTGACATCCTCGCGTCGCGAAACAAAAGCATCAGGCTGTTTGTTCCTGCTGTGTGCCTTTTCGGCCTCCACAGCTCTCGCCGGGCCCCGGGGACGGTCAATTTGGACGCCCGACATGGGTACCGAAAAAATGGGCACTATGCCCAACAGCAAATGTTGTCCCAATCCAACAGCGGCCGCTGTTGGGCAGGCGGCCTCCTGTCTCGGATGGACACAGGCCGCGGCGGCGCGGACAGCGACTCCTGTTCAAAGTGAACAGGAACTGCTGTCGGGCATGGTACCCATTCTTTCAGTACCCATTTCGGGCGTCGTAACCGAATACATGCTGTCGTGTCCAAGCCTGCCGTCGCAACCAAGAATATCCGCACTGCATGACAATGACATCCTGACATCCTCGCGTCGCGAAAAAAAAACATCAGGTTGTTTGTTCCTGCTGTGTGTCTTTTCGGCCTCCACATCTCCCGCCGGGCCCCGGGGGACGGTCAAGCAACACCTCGGGGTGAAGGGCTGGTGTCCCGGCGAAGGGCCCAAGCCTCTGGGGATCCACGCCGTGAGACATCACGACGCGGAGTGTATGGTCGGGGAGACGTAAGACTCGGGTACGGGGGACTTTTGATTGCAAAAAAACCCTAGGATTGCAAAAAAAAACCCTAGGGTTTTTTTGCAATTCGAAGGATTGCAAAAAAACCTAGGGTTGCAAAAAATCCCTAGAGTTTTTTTGCAATCCTAGGGTTTTTTTTGCAATTCGTTTTTTTTTGCAATCCTTCGGGTTGGCCCGACGGGGCCATTATAAACATGACGAGGCCCAATCTGAAATTTGACGCGAGCTCCCGCTGCAGACATCCCACGAAAACTGGACCGTCAAAATCCAGGACGCGCTCGTCAAAAAACGTCGGCAAACCCGAGTTCCGGCTTACTCGGGTCTTGCGTTTCCCCGATATGGGGTGGACAAAGATGGATCGTAGGAGGATGGTGAGGATGAGGGGGGGCGGAGTATCAGGCGGGGGAACCGGGAGGAGAAGGAGGAGGATTTTGGGGGATTCCAGGTTGGCCTCGTGAGCTACGAGGCGCAGCGAGGTCCAGGTGCCATTAAGGAAACAGAAAGCATCCATCAGAAGCGACAGCGACATCGGCAGGAGGAGGAGGAGGAAAGGGAGGAGGAGGAGGAGGAGCAGGAGGAGGAACGGGAGGAGGAGACTGAGGAGGAGGCAGAAGAGGGGGTTGGAAGTGCAGCAGGAGGGCGATGAGGATGTCGTTTCGCCCACGGGGGACGGCTGCCACGATACAGCCGAGGCTGGCGAGGTCACCAGAAGCGCGTCAAACGCGAGTCCTAGCCAACAGTCAGACCTGTGGCTGGGCGGACCTATCCCACTGCCTGCAGAGAGAGAGAGAGAGAGAGAGTCAGGTCTGCAAAGCGCGGACCAGCGAGGCCAACGCGCCAGAGGACGGTGCGAAGAACAGCGTGGGAGGACGGATGGCTCAGCCCTGACCCGCGGAGGCTGGGGCGGACTGGCGACACTCTCCCCACCGCCCAGCCACGAGGCAAAGAGAACGAGAGCGAGAGCGACAGAGAGAGAGAGAGAGAGAAAACAAACAACACACGAGAAAGAGAGAGAGAGAGAGAGAAACATGTGTGGACGAGCCACCAGCCACACACCTGCGGGGGAGAGTCCCCCCCCAAGTCCTCACCACAGGCCCGGCTGGGGCAGATCGGAAGTGCCCGAAACCGACGCGGCAAGGCGCAAGAGGAGGACAGGAGGCGCAAGCAACACACATAAACGAGCTCCATCGGACCTTCGGGATGAGGGACGGCGAGCCGTGCCGATCGGGAGTGGGTTGCTCGGTAGTGGAGGCCTGGAGATGGGCACCACCAACACAGGGGGCTGCCTCCACAAGGGGGAAGATGATCCTACGTTTCGGTGCTGGTGGTAATGGTTCGGTCACCTTGGAAGCCAGAATATTACCACCATGACCGAGATCGGCATCGTCTTCCCTCGGTGGAGGCACACCGCCGATATTGGTGTTGGTGTCGACCTCTAGGCCTGCGACGGTAAGCCTGGCGCCAAACTCGTGTGTGGCTGAGCTCCCGTGGCCCTGCCCTCATCCCTGAGGGCATGTGCCACTCGACGGAGCACAGCCCTTTCCTCTTCCACCGCCGCAGGAGGGAGAAGGGCTCGAAGCAGAGATCCTCCTCCTCGCCGACAGCTGGCTCACCGCAAGAAGACCTTGAAGCGTTACAATCTTAAAATGTTGTCGGCAATCACCGTAACATGCTCTGCCCCACGGCGTGGGTGCTTACCGGGCAAAATGCGCTTCCACTGTTGCTGGGCCGCCATCTTGCCCAAACAGCGGCGGCGATGCAGAGTCGAGTTGAGGAGCGCGATTCCGTGGACCTTCGCGAGGAACAGTGCATGCAAAACAAGCAAATCCGAAAGATCAGAACATGGGAAAATAGCAAAATCGTGCCCATTCCCCATTACTGCCCGCAGGCCTACATTGGGGGGCAGTCCACAAGAAACCTTCCACAATAAACCCAACCCTGAGACCCCAGGACGTCCATTGATTCTTGGTGTGGGCACGTTACACTCTCCATCGCAAAACCATCAAAACCCAATGAACCCAGGGCACCCTGAAGGCGGGCAGGGTGTTTCTTGGCATGGGCCCCCACTGTAACGATATCATGCCCATTCCCCTTTACTGCCCCCAGACCCAAGCAGCGCACCGAGCCACTGCACGCGCGTAGCGGCGGCCTGGCTGGGG
The DNA here is from genome assembly GCA_963575745.1 of Prorocentrum cordatum. Lineage (NCBI taxonomy): Eukaryota > Dinophyceae > Prorocentrales > Prorocentraceae > Prorocentrum > Prorocentrum cordatum. The sequence goes on from CAUYUJ010020715.1 coordinate 398,966, forward strand.
ACGTCTGGTCTGGGGCAGCTCCCGGGTGTCTGGCAGCTCCGCAGTCAGACTCGTGCATCCCCGCGTTGGCTGCCCACGACCACTTGCCACGAGCTTTGGGATGGTCTTCAATGTCTGGCGCAGGGTGCATCCCACCTCTCCCCGACCCTTTACACCAGGAGCGCACGGCAAGAGTTTCATAGCAAGCTTGCCAAACGCAGATGAACTTCAACTTTCTCACTGATCCACACCACGGAGTCGGGGACCTGGGGATGCAGGCCCAAAACAGCTTTTGCCCCGCTGCCAGCGAGATGGTTACCTGTCCTGACAGACAGCTCGGTATCTGAAAACCCAGGCTCCTTCACAGACGGGCGAGTTCTTGTTCAGTAAATCTACGATTGTCAAAGAAAGGCAAAACTATGGCACATCGTTTTGCCAGCTTTAGCCTACACGACGCGTCCAGGAAGAACACCTTGCGAACTGATTGAACAGAACTCGAGACGATGGAAACTGATGGAAGACATTAGCACAGTCCGTAGAACTAGAATCGGGATCTGCCAAACGTATGCTCCAAACCATAGAAGCCAGACATCCCAGCCGTTTGGGGAGTCTGTCTGAGCAGTGCGTGGACAGGGCAGCGCATTCCACAATGTCTGATTTTACCATTGAACGCCAGGCAGCTTCAATCAGCTTTCCTAAGCCCTCGGATACTACAGATTTCGTAATAAAGGGAGGGGGGTCTCATTTCGGGGGGGGTCTCTTCCGGGCTATCTTGGAGGGCCTGGGGGGGTCTGGGGACGATGTTTTGGAGGGTTCTCCCACGGGGGGGTCTAAAACTTCTCGTCTGGGAGGGTTGAGACCCCCTCCCTTTTAGTACGAAATCTGGAGTAGGGTGTGCGGTGTGAGACCCATCGACGCACGTGTCACCCGCCAGCGTGCACGATCTTCAGGGGGCCCCACGAGCCAATCCCCCCCCCAGGGCCCCTTCGGACAACGGAGCAGGACACATGCCCCCCCTGATGCGGAGGGACACCCCTGGTATTATGCTGTTCCCATCGTACTCCAGATTTCGTAATAGAAGGGAGGGGGTCTGGACCCTCCAAGACAAGCCATTTCAGACCTCCCCCGTGGGAGAACCATCCAAAACATCGTCCCCAGACCCCCCCAGGCCCTCCAAGATAGCCTGGAAGAGACCCCCCCGAAATGAGATCCCCTCCCGTTTATTACGAAATCTGGAGTACTTAAAGACCACATTCCAGAAATAATCTCGAGCACCCAAAAAAATAACAACATAATATCGAACGGATATCGCCTCCCAGGGCCCGACCCGTGAAAACCCTCCAGTTTCTGTATTGTCTTGGTGCTCGAAATAATTACTGGTGATCCAGGCTACAGTAGGTTGGAACATCATAACCATGGTGCCCGAAAATAAGTTGCGATCAATGACATGCTCGTCCACAGCGTTGACCGCATCGCCCCCTGCAGTCTCGATCCGAAGCGACTCCAAAACAAGGCATCTCCAAATCCGGCGGTGCAACGCGTCCCGGCAGCCACGCCCCAATGGACGAAACTCTTAGCGCATGTATCACTTCGGCCTGGCCAAGACAACAAGTGCCCAGTGAGCCCCTGCAGCGACAGACCTCATCACCCCCTTCTCCGAAAGGAATGCTTCTCCGAACGGAGATGCTTGTGCACAATACGATGACAAGCTGGGTTGGGGGAGTGGTTATGGCCCCCGATGTGTCTCTGGAGGACCGCGTCCTTCAAGGTCGGGCCGCGACGTCCCTAGCGATTGGAGGGTCACGGATGCCGCATGCTTTCCATAGAGAACGAACGCGACAGACTCAACCATCCGCCACCCGCGACGCGACGGGGATTGTCTCCTGGCCAGCCCAAGACCCGAAACGGACCTGCAACTCTCCTGAGGGTTCCAAACAAGTTGCACCAGGAAAGGCTGGGTTCTGGTAAAGAGGAAGAGTGGACGGGTGGACCTCTACCCTCAACTTCCGAGAACATCTGCGGACCCTGCCGCCAGGGCCTTCGGCGGAGCTTCGTGGGGCCGCGAAGCGTGTGAGGGCTGTGCCGAAAGGGAGCGCGGGGCCGCAATGCGGACCCTGCCGTTTGGGGGCCTCGGCGGGGTGCTCCACCAAGCGCGTGTGAAGGGCGTGCCGAAGTTGGGCGGGGCTGCTATTCGGGCCCTGCCGCTGGGGCCTTCGGTGGAGCCCCCATATGGGGCCGAGAAGCGTGTGAGGGGCACCGTCGGATTTGATGGGGCAGGGACAAGACTCTTCCGACGGCAACTAAAACGACGCGAAGATCGGGACACAATCGGATTGGGATAACTCGAAATCTCTGAGAATCGGCGGGTTTGGAGGATGTATTGGGCGCCGCGGCCGCTCCAAAGCGTTCCGGAACGCTCTGAGAGCGCTCCGGAACGCTGTGGAGCGATTTATCCCGATCCTAGCCCTGTTTTAGCAACGTGGCCCCAGAACACCAAAAAGGACATGCAGGTTGCATAGGTCGGGATAGGCAGGACACAAGGAGACCCTCGATTTGGCGTGGTCGACCTACCAATCGGGGCCGACTGTAATGGGGCGAGGCCGCCATGCGGACCCTGCCACGGAGGCCCTTCTGTGGAGCACCATATAAGCCCACGAGGCGTGTGAAGGGCGTGCCGAAATAGGGCGGGGGCACCATCCGGACCTTGCTACCTGGGCCTTCGGTGGAACCGCTCATAAGGCCACGAAGCGTGTGAGGGGTGTGCCGAAGCAAAGAAATGCGGAGGACAGACGCATGCGGGCCAATCCGTATTCAAACTGAGGGCCAAACACCACAGGATGGCTGGAAATGAAACCCAGCCAGACGCACTAGATTTTGGGGACGCTTCTTAAGCGGCAATACTTGGTATTGCTTTGCATTCCTGTGTTCGGAATTGTATTGCCTGGCGTTGCGACGGGTTGCTTGGAATTGCATTGCTTGGCGTTGCTGAGTGTGAATGCGCATTGCTTTGATTAGCATTACTTTGCGTTACTTTGAATTGCTCGGCGATGCTGGACATTCCTTAGAGCTTTTTGGCGTTGCTTGGCATTTCGTGGCGTCTCTCGCGTTTCATTACTTTGTGTTGCGCTGCTTGGCATTGTTTGACACTGCTCTGCATTGCTCTGCGTTGCTCAGTACTGCGTGATATTGTTTGGCGCTGCGTGGCGTTGCTCGGTATTACGTGGCGCTGCTTGGCATCGCTTGGTTTTGCTTGACGTTGCTTGACATGTCTTGGCCAGCGTGGCATTACCCGGCGTTGTTCGGCGCGGCTTGACGTTGCTTGGTGTTGCTTGGCATTGCTTGGCGCTGGTTGGCGCTGCTTGGTGCTGCTTGGCGTTGCTTGGCGAGCCCTGGTGCTGCGTTGCGCTCGTTTGAATCGCTTTGCGTTGTGCTGCGGAGAAGGAGGAAGAGGAGTAGACGGAGGAAGAGAAAGGAGGAGGGGGAGGTGGAGGAGAAGGAGGAGGAGGAGGAGCAGGAGGAGGAGGAGAGGGGAGGAGGAGGAGGAGGAGGAGGAGGAGGAGGAGGAGATTTGTTCGGCATTGCGTTGCATCGCTTTGCGACCAGGCCGCCGAGCAGCCGAAGCAACCCAAGCACGCAGGACAGCCTGGGCAGCCAAGCATCCCCGGGGCCGGCCGGCTGGCCGGCGCATGCCTGCCGCCCAGTGGCTCGCCACGACAGGTGAGGCCCCGCAGGCACGCCGCAATGAGGGAAAAACAACTGCGGGGGGCCCACGACAGGGCGCAAAAAAGGCAGACGCCGAGCGCGGGGCGGCGGGGGCGACAACCCGCAGCGGCGCGGCCCCAGGCGAGCCGAGGGGCCATCTGGCGTGCCGCAAGGCGAAGCTGCCTGGCGACGCTCGGCCTCTTGCCTTCGGGGTCCATCGGGCAAATCTCGAGGAAACGCCAAACAACCCATAAAGCATCTCTTGGTGAACTCCCAACACGGCCCAACATGGGAAGCATGAAACCATCCCTCAATGTTTTGCCTGGCGGACCTCTCTCAACGGCCCCGGCGCGGACCCTCCACCATGTGTTTGTCAGCGCTTCCTCATAGTTGTGTAAGTACCCAGCGCCGTCGGAACACCGCAACCATGAGGTCTGGGGCGGAGCGCGTTACTGCGGAAGCGGAAGCACCTAAACAAATTGTTGGGGCCATCCACTGTTGCCAGTCAGCTGCCGCCGCGCACTGACAGTCCAAACGAGGCCACGACGCATCGGAAAAATGCCAACATTGGCGGTCAGAAGCCGCCCAGCGAACGTGCCCGAAACTCAGGCAACGGATTCGGGCCAGGAGGCAGAAGGGGGCGGAGGAGAGGGGGGGGGAGGAGGAGGACGAGGAGGAGTAGGAGGAGGAGGACGAGGAGGAGGAGGAGGAGGAGGAGGAGGAGGAGGAGGAGGAGGAGGAAGAAAAAGAGATGACTGAGGAGGCGGAGGGGGAAGAGGAGGAGGAGGAGGAGGAGGAGGAGGAGGAGGAAGAGGAACGAGAGGGAAGACGGACGACACGGCGAGCAAATGCCAACATGTAGGAAGGGGGGGGGGCAACGCCAGCAGCAAGCAAGTGAGCGCGACGGGGGCGGGCGGAAGGCCGGGGGGGGGGGCAGGGGCGAGGGGCGTCGGCGGCAGTCGGGGGGTCGCCGTGGGTCGCGATGGGCCGGGCGTCGTCTGGGTCGTCGTGGGCCCGGGGGTCTGGGGACCGTCGCAGCAGGGTCCGACGGGCGTCGGGCGGGGCGAACGGAGTCGTCGTCGTGGGCGGGGACGGGCAGGCGGCGCACGGGGGGGGCGCCACGGGCTCTGCGGAGGCAGCTCGCGCGGCAGCAGCCGCGGCGACTGCCGCGTCCGCGGCCAAGCGCGCGCCCGTCGAGCCCGCTCGCGGCTGGAGGCGTCGCAGCACTCCCCACTTAATCCCCCTGCGGAGGGAAATTGGAAGTCGCTGGGCAAACTGGTCGGCCCGCGAGTGCGGCGTCGTCTCCAGAAGCGTCGGCCGCGTGCTTGGCGCGCACCGCGAAAGCGCGTCGCGCCGCGCGGCCCGGGCCGCCGCCGTGAGCCTTGCACGCTGTGTTCAGGCGCAGGCGCTACAGCACCTCGCGGCGGGTCGCCGTCGCGTCGCCGCCGCCGTCCGCGGCCGAAGTCGCCGTCCAGATCGTCGCCGCCGGCCCCCGCGGCCAGGAGGCCCTCGCTGGGCGCGCGCGGCGGCAGCAAGCCCGGGCGCGCGAGTTCGACTGCAGCGGGTCCGGCGCCCAGCGCCTCGCGCCAAGCCTGGCAGTCGTGGCGTCGCGGCGCTTCGTGCGATCGCCGCGGCAGCTGCGGGCGAGCGCGTCGTCTGCCCTCTCCGGGCGGCGTTGCAGCGCCGCTTGCATGCGGTTGCGCGGGAAGTCGGCGCAAAGGGCCAGGCGCGGGGGCGCCTGCATGCCGCTGGCAGTAACGCTTCGTTGAAAGCCTGCGTCGCCGCCGCCAGGCTGCCCCCGCCCCCGCCGGCGGCGTAGTCGCAAGCGCCGCGATGCTGCCGGCAGAATCCGGCGCCGCGGGCGCGCGAGGCCAGGCTGGCGGCCGTGGCGTGCTTCTCGGAGGAGAGGAGCCTGAACCCGTCTCGGTTGAGTTTGAGCTGCGTTTGCTTCCAAAAGTCTCCTGTGGGAAAGACCCGCCGAGCTGCTCAGCGGGCGCGGGCGGCGAAATCCACGGCCTGCAAGGCACCAGCGCGCGCCGTCGGCGGGATCGCGCGCACGGAGTAGCCCAGCTTTCAGAGGGAGACGCGCTGATGGAGCAAGTGCATGGCCACTTGAACGTTATCTGGGGCCCCGTAAGCTCCCAGCAAGTTAGCAATCTTGGCCAGCCTGCGCAATGCGTTTCTCGCAAACAGTCGCTTCCCACGGGGGCCCCCAAGAGCTTAAAACGCTTGTCTTGCTGCAGGCCCCCCTGCGGAAACGCGGGCATGTCCAAGAAGCCGCCGGCGCCGCTGGCGGGGGCCAGCTCGCACGCGCTGGGGCCGGTGCTGAGGCCCAGGCCTGCGGCGGACAAGCACCCCACCAGGCGGCGCAAGAGGCGGGCGACCGCGGGCAAGCCCCCTGCCGGACACCAACGCCCAGGCGGGAGAACGCTAAACTCAAAGAGCCACCGGCTGGGTCGGCTGGCACGGAGGGCGCCCGTTCCGCGCAGCTCTGCAGGGCGAGCGCGAAGAGCAGCGGGCCGAGCGGGCCCCCCCTGTTGGGCGCCGTGCTCGGAACGCAGGTCTTTCTTCCCCGAGAAGAGCAGCGTCGGGGCGCAGCGACACCAACCCATGAAAAGGCGCCAGGCCACGGAAATCTTCGCGAACGGCACGCAGGACCGCCTTCCTGTTCAACGTGTTGAAAGCGTTCGACAAGTCTAACTTCACGAAGACCTTCTGGCGGTCGCCCTGGCTTCAGCTCCACCACTGTCGCACGACGTGGACCTCGACCTTCGTGCCCCCGGGCGCCGCCAGCCCGAACTGCAGTGGCGCCAGCCGCGCGGGCGCCGCATCCGAGACTTCACTGCAAAAACATATCCCCACCAGGCGGCGCGACGTCTCCCCGCCGCCGGACCGGCCGCAGGCCGCCATCTTTCTTTGAGAGGGACGCCAGCGAAGCGCCCGCGAAGAACGTCGCTGCAGCGGAGGGTGCCTGACCGAGTGCAAGCAAGCTGTTCCAGGATTCGTCCCTCTGGGCAGCCGTCAGCAAGGCGTCCCTGAGGCGCTGGGGTCGAAGACCAGTCGGCCACGCCGCAAACCCGCGGGGCAGTCGCGCACCTCCCGTTCCACAGAGGCCTCGTCCACTTACAGGGCCGCCGCGGCGTCCACCAGGGGCATGCTGCAGAGGTCTCCCGCCAGGCGGCTGTGAAGGCGTTTGTGGCGCACTTGCTAGACAACCTCCAGGGTAACGCCGACCGGCGGCTCGCTCACGAGAACAGCACAGCTCTTGGACCACTGCGCGTCGGCCACAAGCTCTAAGCAATTCTGTGCGCGCTGTGCGGCCTGGGAAATCCTGGGAGCGCCGCCGCTTCGTCTGGCGGAGCTCTGTTATCTCGGCCTAAAGCGATGCGCGCTCGCCCCCCTGCCGCCGTCTGCAAAGCTCTTTCGTCCCCGCCTCAGCGGTGTTCCTGCTGCCGCGGCCGCCGCGGGCGTGCGGTCGGGGCGCGCATTTGGGCAGCGCGGCGAGCTGGATTCAAGCGGCAACGTTGTTGGTGTCCGTGGCCAGCGCCGTCGCCTGTGCACGTCTCCGCGCCCACAACGCTTGGGTGCCTTGGGGCACATGCCGCCTGTGCCCGCGCGTTTGGCGAAGACCTCCTGCAAGGGGGGTAGCTCTGGCGGTCGCGGTGCGGCGTCGTCGGCGGCCGGGGTGGCTCCGGCGGCGGCCGCTCGGGCGGCGGGGCGGCGGCGGCGGGCAGATGCACGTGAACCACGTGGCCAGGAAGCGCTGGCACACCGAGCGCGGGGCCAGACAGCGTTCGTCCAAGTGCTCTTGGGGGACTGGGGGAAAACCAGCGGCGTGTTCCTGCAGATGTTGCCGCATGGACTGGTGGTCGGCCCATCCTGCAGTGGTCGCCAGGTCCGCGCGGAGACACCCATTGTCAGGGCAGATAGAAGACGAGAAACCGCCATAAACATAAACTTTTCGCGCTCCGCGCGGATCTCTTGGATCCGCGCTGGACCCCCCTCCCTGGCTCGCGGAGCGCTTCGGGGGCGGCGCCGGAGGCGCCGCTGGGGGGCCCTGCAGCGCCGAGCCGAGAAGTCCGCGCGGACCTCCGAGCTTTCCTGTTTGTGTCATTCTGACTACCTACCAGACCATTCCAACCCAACCCGAAGACCCGAATTTCGGGTTGGGGGGGGTAAGTGTTCCACATGTGTTTTTTCAATGTTTCCCGACCCCCCCCCACTGGAAATCGAGAGTAAATTTGAGCCTTCGGGTTGGGTTGGGGTGGTTTGGTGGGTGGTGACATTCTGCGTTCCCTTGGCAGAACAACCCGCGCACGCTGGCGCGCGCGCGCTGGACGAACTCGGGGCCGTCGGGTGCTGCAGGCGGCGGTGGCGCTGCCGCGGCGGCCGCGACGTGCCGGCGCGGCGGCGGGCGCTCGGCCGCGGGCGGGGTGCCTGCCAAGGCTGGGCCTAGACGTCGTGTTTCGTGTGGTGTTCGTGTAGTTGGTCGCTTTGCTCTGCAGTTCGCGGGCGGGTCGCGGGTGGGTGGCGGGCCGGGTCGCGAGTGGGACGACGACACCACCACCACCACCACCACCAACAACAACAACAAGCAACAAACAAACAAACAAACAAACAAACACACACACACACCAACAAACAAACAAACAAACAAACAAACAAACAACAACAACACCAGCAACAACAACAACAACAACAACAACACCGACAACAACACCACCAACAACAATCAACAATCAACAATCAACAATCAACAACAACAACTACAACAACCACACCAGCAGCAACAACAACAACAATAACAACACCAACACCAACAGCAACAAACACAAACACAACAACACCAACAACAACAACAACAACAACACCAACAACAACAACACCAACAACAACAACAACAACATCAATAACACCAACAGCAACATCAGCAACAACAAAAACAACGCAACAATAATCTCCACCGCAGAACCCCACTTCAGCAACGTACTCATGGACAGTGAATGACCGTCTGGCCCCCACAGTATAATCAATGTACAGATCTAGGCACGCACGCACACTCGGCGAGGCAGGAGGAGCGGACACGCATTTTGACATGGACCAATCTCGAGGAAGCAGATGAGGAGGGTGCAACATACTATGGAGATCGACCGTGGACGGAACTGATGCATGCCAAACTCGAGGACGAAAGCTGACGGACTGGCATGTCAAAATAGATTCGCGGTTGGAAGCACGCGCCGACATGACAGGTGGCCACACGCGTGAGTGAACGCGAGGGCAGCGGAAAGGAGAAGGAACGGGACAGGGACAGGGGAGAGGGACGAGAAGGACGAGGAGGAAGAGGGGAGAGGCAGCGAGCGCAGCAGGAGGGGTGAGCGCGGATGAGAATCAGAGGGGGCAGCATCGCTGCAAGGCGGGGCACACTGACCTCGGACGTCGTGATGTGTCCAGAGTGGCCCCCCCCCAAGGATCTGGACCCCTCCCCTGGGACAACCTGCTCGTCCCGAACCCCGAGTCGTTGCTTGACGGCCCCAAGGCCACGGTGATGCTCGACGGTCCCAGGGCCCCGGGCAAGGGCCCCCGGGAGGCCCCTGTTTGACGTCTGGAGTCGGGTTCCAGGCCTCGGGGCAATCAAAGAACGACTCGGGATAACAACCCGAGGAGGAGGAGGAGGAGGAGGAGGAGGAGGAGGAGGAGGAGGAGGAGGAGGAGGAGGAGGAGGGGAGGAGGGAGGAGGAGAAGAGGAGAAGGAGGAGAAGAACAAGGAGGAGGAGGAGGAGGAGATGGAGCAGGGGGAGGAGGAGGAGGAGGAGAGAGGAGGAGGAGGAGGAGGAGGAGGAGGAGGAGGAGGAGGAGAGGAGGAGGAGGAGGAGGAGGGGAGGAGGAGGGAGGAGGAGGAGGAGGAGGGGGAGGGGGAGGAGGAGGAGGAGGAGGAGGAGGAGGAGGAGAGAAAAAGGAGGAGGAGGAGGAGGAGGACGAGGACGAGGAGGGGGAGGAGGAGGAGGAGGGGGAGGAGGAGGACGAGGACGAGGAGGGGGAGGAGGAGGAGGAGGAGGAGGAGGAGGAGGAGGAGGACACCCCGGACGAACAGCAGTCCGAGGTGGAGGGCACGTCCACGAAGGGTAAAAAGATGCCTCTCCAGAGATGATGAAGTTGCTGTCGGCCCTGGTGCAAGCTGCAGCCAGAAGAAACAGCAGGGAACCATACAGTGGAGGCCCGTCCACAAGAGACCTTCCACAAGAAACCAAACCCTGAGACTCCGGGACGTCCATCGACTTTTCGTGTGGGAACGTCACTCTGTCCATGGCAAAACCATCCAAACCCAGGAAACCCAGGGCACCCTGGGGGAAAGCAGGGTGTTTCTTGGCATGGGCCCCCACTGTATACTTTCCGACATCCGCGCCTGTCTCCTGGATCGGCGGTGGTCGCCCTCACTGCACCGTGGAACGCGCATTGGGGGCGCCGCAGGCGCCGTCAGATGGGGTCCAACGCCGACCCAAGAAATCCGCCCGGACCTGGAAAGTTGTCTTTCTTAATTTTTTGCTCGAATCGCCTTCCCTGGTTTCTGGGACCATCCAAGAGGGTCCCAAGGACCAAGGCCCCGCCCCCTCAGATTTGGACGCCCGAAATGGGTACGTACAGAAAAATGGGTACGATGCCCGAGGACAAATGTTGTCCAAAACTGGCACAGACTGCTGTTGGGCAGGCGAGCTTGCAACTCAAACGGACATCGGCTGCGGCGACGCCGACGGCAGATCCCGTTCAGAATGAGCCAGACGGGCTGGACATTATACATACTCCCGAACCACCCGTTTGTGTTGGGGCGTCGTTTTGGAAAAGGGCAACGCCCCGCGTCACTCCCCTCACCTCCCGCCCTTCCCGTCTCTCCCCTCTTCCGTGCCTCTGCCCTCCGCATATCAAACATGTGGGCACACCCCTCACATGTTTCGTGGCGACACAAAGGGCTCCACCGAAGGCCCCACTGGCACGGTTTGCGTGGCGCCACCGCGCCCAATTTGGCACGCCCCCTCGCACGTTTCGTGGTCCCGTTGGGAGCTTCGCCGAAAGGCCCACTGGCAAGGCTTGCATGGCGCCACCGCGCCCATTTCGGCACACCGTTCACACGCTTCGTGGCCCCACAAAGGAAAACCACCGAACATCCCAATGGCAGGGTTCGCATGGCGCCACCGCGCCCATTTCGACACACCCTTTTTGCACACCCTTCTTGGACAAAAAAAGCTCCACCGAAAGTCCAGGCTGTATCGTTCGCATGGCGCCACCGCGCCCAGCTGGGCACACCCTTCACACGCTTCGTGGCCCCGTGGGAAGGTCTGCCGAAGCCCCAATGTCAACTTTTGCATAATGCCACCGCGCCCAGTTTGGCACGCCCTCTCGCACGCTTCGTGGACAAATAAGGAGCTCCTCCGAAGGCCTCAACGGCACGTTTCACATGGCGCCACCGCACCCAATTCGGCACACCCTTCATTCGTTTCGAGGCTCCATAAGGAATTCCAACTTTGCATGGCGCGACCGCACCCAACTCAGCACACCTCTCAAACGTTTGGTGGTCCCAAAGAAGGCCACCGAAGTCCCAATGGCAAGGTTCGCATAGCGCCACCGTGCCCAGTTTGGCACACACACACACACACACACCTCACACGCATCGTGGTTCCAGGGGAAGCTCCGCCGAAAGCCCCAGTAGCGCATGGCGCCACTGCGTCCAGTTCGGCAAACCCCTCACACGCTTGGTGGCCTCATGGGGAGCTCTGCCGAAGGCCCCAAAGGCAGGGTTCTCATGCTCCCACCGCGTCCATTTCGGCACGCCCACATCACACGCATCGTGGCCCCATTGGGAGCTCCAGAAAAGGACACAACGGCAGGTTTCGCATGGCGCCACTGCGCCCAATTCGGCACATCCCTCACGCGCTTCGTGCCCCCATAGGAATCTTCACCCCGACAGGATTCTGGCGACGCGCGCGGATCGTCTTGAGGCGCGGGGCCATACAACTGGGCAGTCGACGAAAGGCGAACGCGGGCGGGAGGATCCTCAGGTCAGGCCTCGCGGAGAACCCCGGTGAAATCCAGCTCCTTTGGCGAGGCCGTCGCCGAACTCAGAGAACCCCCCACTCGCCCACGTACGCTTTACCACTCGCCCGCGCCCCGATCCTCTTGTCCGCCTCCCTCCTCCCTTTGCGCCTGCCTCTCGCGTGCTCGCACCTGCGTCTGGTTGGGTCTCTGGCCCGGACACCTTTTCCGTGCGGCAGATGCGTGCCGTGCCGACTTCGGCGTTGGTTTCTGACACCGCGGGCATCGTTCGACCAAGAACGATCGGCCGTTTCCGCAACATCAGATCCTTCAACATCGACCCGTTCTGGGTCGCCGGCGGCGCTCAACGTTGAACGCCAGCGGCTGTGTCGCCGCTGGTGGACATGGCGCGAACCTTCCGTACTGACCAAATTCGGTCCCTTCGACCAGGGACCGGATACGATTGGTTCAGGATGTCATGAGACGGTTGTCTCAAGATACGTTCAAAGGGTTCTGGAATATCTTGCAGCCCTCGTTTCTTCAACCCGCGTGGAACTTGGGGAAAACTGGGAAGTCCTGGAAATCTTGGAACGTATTGTTACCATGACCATGTGAGCGACGAAAACAAACGGGCCTTGCGCGAGGTGACATAGCGACGTCACGCGGTGGCCTACGCGGGCCGCCAGCGCGGCACGCTTGGAAACGAGGGCGCTGCGCGCGACCTTACGCGGGCAGCTTGCGCGCCACCGTGGGTGAAGACGAATCCGGTGTTTTGCGTCGCTCACTTCTTTTCTTTCAGACTTCGGCTCGAAGCCATGGACTGCCTGTGCTATACCTCTCCGGAGACAGATTGGCGGCGCAGTGTGCTATGTAAAACTGTTGGAACCACAAGGGGAGGGGATGAGAGGGCCGGCAGAGGAGGAGGGAGAGAAGGCGTTCAGAAGAGCTCTCAGACCCGTGTCCAAGGCGACGACCTCGGCCTCGAAGGCGCTCTTGCGTCGCTCACTTGCCCCTCTGAATTGTTCCGTACCGCTTCGATCCCCCAGACCAGAGACCATCACCCCTCCTCCCCTCCTCCCCCTCCTCCCCCCCTCCTCCCCCTCCTCCTCCTCCTCCTCCTCCTCCTCCTCCTCCTCCTCCTCCTCTCCCTCCTCTCCCTCCTCCCCCTCCTCCTCCTCCTCCTCCTCTCCCTCCTCTCCCTCCTCTCCCTCCTCTCCCTCCTCTCCCTCCTCTCCCTCCTCTCCCTCCTCTCCCTCCCTCGGACCCCTTCGGGCTCGCAGCGTGGCGTCCCTTTTTGGCGCAGGCGCGGGCGGAAAAACGCGATGCGATATGCCCGGCAACAGGGGGTCGGCTCCGATGCCCGGTCGGGCACGGATAGGCAGTGGCCTCCTACATGTTACAAGACGATTGAACTCGGCGGGCCCCGATCGTGGCACGCGCCAGTCCAGGTATCCCCCCTTTCCCCCCTTTCCACGGCCTCCCCCTCCTCCTCCTCCTCCCCCTCCCCCTCCCCCTCCTCCTCCTCCTCCTCCTCCTCCTCCTCCTCCTCCTCCTCCTCCTCCTCCTCCTCCATCTTTTCTCCTTATAAATAACTGCATCCTGTCGCACCGCCAGACGTTAAGAGTAGGCTGGGCGGGGCGTCCTGCCTGGAAACTCCTCCCCAACTATGATCATGAAACTTGACATATGCAGCAGCTTCAAACATGTAACCGAAGTGTTTGCTGTTCAAACTGCGGTTTTTGCCGCAACGCCGCGTGCCTGCGTCCTGAAATGCCTTAATCACTTCAAGAAAGGAGGCCAATACGTTTCCAAAATGTGGCTCACCCGTGAGCGCTGCACACACATGTCTCCAACACTTGCAACAGCTTCTAGGATGTTCGTAATCAGGTTATCGCCTGAGACCGCGTGCATCCATGCGACGTTACCCTCACCAGCCGAGGTAAAACGTACCATCTCGTGCCCGCGCATACGACCCATGCTTTTTACCATCCGACGCAACAGACGCAATTCTGCTCACGTCCATACGAACCAACCCCCACCATCCTACGAACATAATTACGATTCGGCGCACACACGACCCCACTTTCACCATTTTATGGGGCATCGGTTTATCGGTTTACATCAATACGACCCAGCCTTCACGGTCCGCTGTCGAAACCAGGCTCGCTGCTCATCCACCTGACCCAACCCTCACAAACCTATGCAACAAATGCACTTAGGCGCAAGCAGACGCTCCAAGACGCTTCCAGGCGCCCCTCATCGCTACAGTCCCTCCCCGAACGCTTCCAAACTCGCCGTCGACACCAGCAGCAACAACATCCACATCCGCATTTCCACAGTTCCCGTCGCCGCAGGAAACCTCACGGCTGAAACGAATAGGGATCAGATTGGCGTGTGGACCCCAAGCAGACGCGGATGGAACACTGCTCCCCTTTCGAAACGGAACCCTCGCGTGAGACCTCCGCGAAGCATACGTCCACGACTTTGACATCCTGCAACGATGGAGGGGCTTGGTATTTTCAACATGAAATTATACTTGGGCCTCCTTAGTAAAAGGTTCGCGAGGAGCTTCCGCGGCGCAGACGTGCAGGACTTTGACATCCTTCGACGCTTTGATGGATGGAGTGCATGTGCTTTTCAGAATGGGGCCCCCCCTGGGTGCTCTTCAAGTGGAGGGAGGGTCCTTTACAACATGCGCCCTTGTCTGACTGGTGGACCGACAGGCCGCTCGTCATTCATTTGGGGGCGCCCGCAGTTGAAAGGAGGACTTGTATGGACGTATGTGGAGCGGATTCGGGCAGTTGCTGCATCGGTTGAAGCATCTTGGGTTTACTCTGGTCCTCCTCCTCCTCCTCCTTCTGACATGTTCGACAAGTTCTGCACTCTATTCTGGCCGCGCATCGAGTCGTCTGAATGTTTGATCGGCAAAGGTAGGGTTCGGATTTCGCCGCGGACTATAATAAGAGGCAACGTTAAGCGGGGACGAGCTCAGGGGGCGGAACATCGACCTGGAATCGGCGACACCTCGTTTCTTCACATGGATACGTAATTTGGTGCATCCGCCGGTCCCCTTGCGATGCCATCAGTTTTTGGGAATTACGCGTGCTGCTCTTTGCTACAGTTCCTGTTTCCAGTCTCCGATGTTCTAATGTTGCGTTTTGCCTCCAATTGTGACTTGTTGAAATCCGCGCGAGGGGGGGCCTACCTTCACCTGGGGGGGTCAAAACTCCGGGGGGTTCTGGGACACATAAAAGTACGTCAGAGTTGCGCCCCCGAGCCATGATGATTTGTAAATTACCCCATGCTCGCGACCCCGAAGCCATTCTCCACCGTCAATTACCCAATTCTCGCGTCCCCGAAGCCATGGACCTTTGCAAATTACACTGTGTTCGAGCTCTCGAGACAATAATTTCTAGTGCGCTGCGCAGTGTTCGCGTTTCTGCGGCAATACCCTCTCGTAGCTAACGCGACGTATATATACTATAATATAATATCATATATATATATATGTATATGTATAGCTATATACATATGAGAGAAAGAGAACAACGAATATATATATATATATATATATATATAGAGAGGGAGAGAGAGAAAAAGAGAGAGAGAGAGAGAAAGAGAGAGAGAGAGAGAAATAGAGAGAGAGAGAGAGAAAATATTCACCCCGCAAATCCCAGGATCGCCAACACCACTTGTTTTATCGTGTCTGGAGCAAACCACATCTTTCAAACGAGGCAGAAAGATGCGGCGCCCAGGCGCGACTCGGAGCTTCCCTGACGCAGCGGCTCGTGATAAGACCATTCAGAACTAACGCTGGCAGGAAGGAAGCGAAGGCGAAAACGGGAACGCAGGGAGGGAGGGAGACTAAAGCAAGTATGTCGACGGAGGGCGTCGATGTGGCGATCCACCAGCTGCTCTGCACAGCACCTCCGCTTGTAAATAGCGGCCAGAGATTTAGCCCGCAGATCCCAAGATCGCCAAAACCACGTTGTAATCGTGTGTGGAGCAGGGCACAGATTTCAAGCCATACAAAAAGATTCGGCGCCCACGCGCGACTCGGAGCTTCCCAAACCCAAACGGACAACGCTGGCCGCAGACCGAAAAAACACACATCGCATTTCAAAAACATTCAAGGCTTGTAAGCCTACCCCACAGAACGGAAACTCAAAGACTCAGCGGCATCGATCATGGTGGAAGCGATGGCGCGGCACGACCGACGAGGGCAGGCAGCAGCGATGGCGGTCCAATGTTTGCCTCCTGGCGCGTGCCCGGAGAGCTCCTGATGCGGCAAACCGTTCTAGACAAAGGCTGCCGCGTGCCTGGCACCAGCGTCGAAGACGAGACAGACAGCCCCGTCGCCACGCCAAAATGCGAGTGGCCAACTTCCAAGAGGTACCGAACTGACGCTGATGCAATCGGGCCTCCGAACAATCGCGAGCCCCCCGCAAGCTCAACATGCGAGGGCCCCCCCACAGCAGAAATCTTTCAGGGCTCTCGAGAAACACGGGAAAGCAAATTTTACGACAGCGCTCTATGAGGCGGCATGATACATGGAACGTTGCGCTGCCCACTTTCAAGCGAGCTGTCTGCGAAGCAGCGAAATAGTTAGGCCCGTGGGAGCGGCAAGCGAGCGGAGAAGCTGCCTCGGAGCCTGCGACCATGTCGCACACGGCGCACCGAGCCAGACGCCCAGCACCGCGCCCGATGACATCCATCCTCGCAGCAGCCTCACCGCAACGAGCGCCAAGAGGTCCCCGCGCGCGCCCATCTGGATATCGAGCGACGCTACGGCGCACCCTGCATGTCTGAGCTGCCGCCCTGCACCAGTTGAGCCCGCGACAAGCTCCAGGAAAACGCAGCGGCGGCGCCGAGTCGCATCTTGCAGCTCGGCTCGGAACTCGCCCCGCGGCCGCCGCGCGGCGCCGGCGGCGGGGCGGCCCAGCGGCGGCGGGCCGCGCCCCGCTGCGCAAGCGGGCCGCCTGCGGGCGGCCGGCCTGCAGCTCGGGGATTCGGAACTCCGGAGCCCAGCGGGCCCCGCCTCGACCAGGCGTCTGATCTGCAGCTTCAGCGGGTCGGGGGCGCGGTCGACCGCGCCCGATTGGATGAAGCCGCGCTCCACGATCAGCTGAACATTCTTCTCCACCACTTCCTCGAATTTGAAGCTGGCCAGCGCCCAGCGCAGCAGCTCCAACTCCTTGGCATACCCCCCGCAGCAACTCCAACTCCTTGGCGTACCTGGCCATGGGGGAGGCCGCTGTCCAGCGCCCGCGACGCCTCGCCTGCTCGACGGCGCGGCGCGCGGTCAGCAAGTCGCCCGACGCGCCGCCGCGTCGAGGCAAGTAGAGATGAGGCCTCATTCAGGCTCTCGAGGCTCAGCGAGGACACCGCTCGCGCGAAGACCGCGCGGAGCTCGGTGGGCCCGAATGTCCGCAGGATGTCGTCTGGCCGCGAGGCTTGCTTCGGCGCCCCTAAAGTGGGGCAAGGCTGCCAACAGTTGACTCCCCTCGGCCGCGGCCGCGCGAACCTGGAACTGGGCGTTCAGGAAGCCCGCGACAGCGAAATTCAGCTGCTGGATCGAGCTCCACGAGACCTGGTGGAGGGCGCAATAGTCCGTGAACTTTTGGCACATGTTGTGGCAGAGGGTCTCGGCCGTCTCCTCGATTGGAAGCTGCTCCAGCGGTGAGAGCCCCGATCTCGGCTGGCAGCTGGCCAGCAGGTCGCGAGCCAGGCTGGCGCGTGCCCCAGCATGCGGGCCGCCCCTGGGCCGACGGCCAAGGCGACGCGGCATCGGGCGCGGCAGGAGACCTTCCAAAGGCAGGGGTGGCCGCCGCGATGGGGATGGGGCCAGCCCGAGGCAAACGGCCGCCGGAGCACCATCCACGGAGCCCACGTGAGAACGGATCAAACGGGAGGCGATCCAGCGAGTGTAGATGCGCGAGCCTGCGGCCAAGCTGAGGGCCGCCAACATCCGACGAGGCCTTTGTAGGTGACGAGAGCGGGCCCGACCTTTAGTGGCCGCTAGGGCCAAGGGTAGGCTGCCCACCAGCGATAGCAAACGCTCCCCAAAGGCCTCCGAACTCCGAAGAAGATGACTCGCCCCGCGAACAAGTGCTTAGCCCTCGAGGCCCGGGATGTTCATGTCCCCCGAGATGTTCGCCGCCGCGACGCCCGCCCAAGACGACTCCACCAAGACATCCTCGGGAACCTCGTCGACGCTGGCATCCGAAATGCTGAGGGGCTCCAGGGGCAGCAGGGAGCTAGGGAAGGGGGTGAAGGAACGGCATCGGGACCGAGTGCTCTTTGACGGGCGCGAGCGCCCCCCTCCACGCGATAATGTTAGCCATCCGACTGGCCCCCTATCTCCGCGACCCGCTCGGGCGTCAGCCCGCGGCGCGCCAGCCCGAGCCCGAACTCCGACGCGTCGGGCGCGACCGCCCGCGAGTGCAAGGGCGCCGGCAGGTCGGCCTGCAGCAGCGGCAGCAGGCAGCGCACCTGCCACAGCTCCCGCCTCACGCTCTGCCACAGCGCGATGGGCTCTGGCCAGCCTTGGCGGCGAAGGCGCACGCGGCCTGCGCCGGGCAGAGCGCCTCGCGACGCAGCAGCGCAGCCCAGGCGATGTGGCCGAGGAGGACCTTCATGAGCGCCCCGCTGCACTTGCCCACTCGCAGCAGCTTCTTGATCGCCAGCCCGAGGCGCCAGAAACACTTGGGCCGCGTCGCGAGGAATCGCCCCTTCGGAAAGGCTGAGTCCCAAGGACCCCGCGTCGAGGCAGGCGTTCTGCTGATCGTGGACCACCAGCCCCAGCTTCACCAGCTGCTCCCGCATGGCCTGAGCGCTGCGGTTGGCGACCTCCGCGTCGGCGTCGAGCACGAAATGCTTGTCGACGTCTCCCGCGGCCACCGGCGGCCGCCCCCGCTGCCCGCGCCGCCCGGTCTGGCCCCGTCTTCGACGAGGCGGCTGGCGAGAAGCCGCCCAGGCTAAGGCCCCGCCGAAGCGCGCCCTGGCAGAGGCGCAGGGCCCACGAGGACCCCATGGGCAGGGCGCGGAGGCAGGGCGCGATGGGCCCCCCAGCGCCAGCGGGCAGCCCAGCGACGCCACAGCTCAGCAGCAGCCCCGCGCCCAGGCTGGGGAGGGAGATGCGATCCACCATGTCAGGCGGCGCCAGCACGTGGTAGAGGGCGGCCTCCAGGTCGCCCGACGCGGTAAACGCCTGCTGGTTGGCCTCCAGCGAGCCAGAGGCTGATGGCGTTAGGGGCCGCGTGGAAGGGGCAAGCAGGAAGTCGCAGTTGATGGCCCGTGTCGAAGATTGCCCGGAGGCGCTCGTCCTTGCGGCGCGCAAAGAACAGTCCGAGGTCCCAGCCGCGACCGTGCTTCCAGGTCAGCACGGCTCGGCGCCAGTCCACTCTCAGAAAGGTAGCATAATCGCGAACGTGGTGCTTCAGCAGCGGGTCAGCGCACGCGCCCCGCGGGCATGCCTCGGCGATGGGGGCTCCGAGCGGCCTGGGGCGGACGCGGCGCGCGCCCCTTCCAATCCCCGAGCCGCGAGGCGCCCTCGTCGCCCAACAAGTCGGTCAAGAACGCCGGCTTGCTGGAGAGGGGCGGCCAGGCGATCCCGTCGCCGTCGAAGGGGGCGACGGGCCCGCCACCGCCGGAGTAGCCGGGCACGCCGGACAGGAGCGCACAGAGGGCTCCCTGTCCTGAGTAAAGATCTGCAGGAGGTGGTCCAACGCGCCGATAACTTAGGCGAAGACGTTCCAAGGCCAAGCCCTGGCCCGCACTGGGGCTGACGTCGGAGCGGGAACCAAGAGCGCCCCAAAAGGGCTTACAAGCACAAGTGCGGCTTTGTCGCGAAGCGCACAACATCGTGTGGCTCCAAAGGTGAAGGTCCAGAGGACTTTGGAGGATGCATTTGAGTTTCTTGCGAACCCCGCCGTCAAGCGCGTGTGCGCTGAGCTTGCTGATGACCCGCGCGTTGTTGCTACCGACATTTTGCAAAAATGCTGACGTCGACGGCCCCGATCCTGGAGCTGCCGACGATGCTACCGATTGACGCATAACACTAGGTGAGCACAGCCCGTGCGATGGGGTCTGCGGGCGGTCATACGGTCAAGTTGCGAACCTCATATGTCAGAGTGCGCAGGTGCATAGACCCTCACATCCTTTGGAATGGTAGCCGCCATTGTGTGGGTGGCTGGTCAGGATGATGACACATCGTGTGCAAGTATGCGTAATGTTGAACAGCCTAAGTGATGGCTTTGCATACATACTGATGTACAGCATGTATGGGTAACGTCGTGCAGCCTAAGTGTTGGCTTTGATATGTGGTCACACGCGGTGTGCTGGTGATTTGCGGGCAAGCGCGCAATGCTGACGTGGCGTAGCCGTTTTTGGGGCTCGGACCGTTGTGCGGCTCAGGCCCGACCGCGGCGCGACGCTTCACCGCGAGGCGCGGTGCTCTCGCGCGCCCGCGGCGCGGGCGATGGCGTCGATGCAACGTGACCTCGTGAGTGAGCGGGCTGCGGCGAGTGCGGCGCGTGGGGTGGCGTGCCCACCGCCGTGCCCACCGCCCCCGAAGAGGTTGCGCGCGCCCCAGCATTCGACGATGTGCTGGCAGAAGCTACCGAACGGGTGTTCGTCCCCATGCACGGCGGCATCATGGCCGCGGTGCTTACTACGGAGACGGCTGACGAGCTGGTCGCGCCAGTTAGCAGCGAGAACGACTTGGGGCTGATCCAGGCCACGACGGCGACCTACTTCAACATCGCGAACCTCTATGTGAATGGCGCGGTGCTGTGGAAGAGCGCGTCGGGCGTGCTGGGCGGCGCGCACCTGTTAGTGTTCAAAGACGACGCAGGCAAAGAGTGGCATTGCTCGACCATCGTGTGGGAGTCAGCGGATTAGTTTCAAGCGTTATACAACGATGCGTCCATTCCGATGCGCATCGCGTTTTGGACTCCGTCAACGCCCGCGGAAGTGGTGAACCCTGCGGGTGCGCTGCACCGCCCGTGGTGGGCCACCCATCCGCTGGCCGGGTGGGGCATCAAGAGCGGTTTCGACCGCTTGTGCGAGGCGGAGGCGGAGTTGACCATCATGAGGCAGAGCCAGCAGGTGGCGCACGATCAGCACACGGCAGCCCCAGCAGCAGCCCCAACAGCAGCCCCAGCAGCAGCATCAGGCTCGGCATCAGCACCCGAGCAGCGTGACATACCACACAAGGAGATGCGTAAGGGCGTGGGCGGCCACGGCGGCTGGACGCCGCGCGCGGCGTCGTTGATGCAGGCGCGCGAGCGCGGCAACTGGGGCGAGTGCGACAGGCTGATCAGCGAGTACCGCTCGATCAGAGATCGGTTGTGCAGGCTGCTGGGCCTCTGAACTGCCCGCGATCATCGCACGTACTATATAGAAGCCAGTCCTCAGGATGTTTCAGGACGTGGTGGATGGTGATGGGATCTAAGAACCACCGCATATAAGCATGCGGTTGATTCATAGAGCTGAGAATCAACTGCGCGCCCGTTTGCGGTTGATTCTTAGTGCTAAGAATCAACCGCTACCGCCACCGCTACCGCCCTGATGATTGACCCTCCGTCTTAAGAGCTAGCCGTGCGACACCATCGCGCCGATCTTGTCTGTTCTGTTCTCGCATGTCCGATCGGACGGGCCGCATCCAGAGCACATGGCCTCATATCCGCATGTATAGTACACTTCATAGCGGATGGGCCCAAGCTCCACGAGCTCCCACTGCGATGGGTGGCGTCAGGGATAATTCTGGCAATCGGGGATGATGGTTTAGTGGCGATGGCGGGGGTCGCGCGGGCAAAGATGGCGGCGACGCCGCGGGTAGGGTGACGAGGGGCGGGGACAGGTGAGGATGACCGGTGACGGCGTGCATTTGCGATGGCGGCGATGGGCATGTTCGTGGACGGTGTGGGCGGGCTTGGACGACTACGGGGCGGCGGTGTGATGTTGTGTGGGGGTGGTCGTGCGGGTGTGTGTTGTGCTATACCGTCCATATACAGCTGGTTGGATGCATGTGCGAAGATGCCTGCATGGCATCTTTCGCGAGGGCCGATGCGCCCCGACGGCGCAACTACGGCGGCGCGCCGCACGCTGCGCATTAAACCCAGCCGCCGCAAGATTGTGCACCGTTGGTCGGGCTGACGAAGATGATGCGACGTATGGTTGCACAATGTGTTATTGCATTGGCGTCTCGCCACCCCACCCGCCGCCTGTCCCACTTGCATGCACCTACCGCTGCGATATCGCCGCCAGCTCAAACGATCGACGACGACGATGACGACGACGACGGCGGCGGCGGCGACGGCGGCGACGACGACGATGCTGGCCACGGCGGCGGCGGTGATGTCGCAGATTGCGATGGTGGCCCGCGTGACCGCTTACGCGCCGTAGGCCCGCCGGGCCAGCGGATGCTGGAGCCCCATGGGCTGTTCGTTGGCGGGAGCCCCGTGCGCTATTCGTTGGCGGGGGCCCCATGGGCTGTGCGCGGGCTTGGGGTGGGTGGTTGAGTCCTACGGGCTGTGCGTGTGCTTGAGCCCCGTGGGCTGATGATGATGCCGATGATGTTGGGCCACATGGGCGGATTCGTTCGAGGGGTCGGGCGATGGCCCGACGGCCCCAAATCATCACGCAACCATACGCACATAGCGACATTGCGCACGCGGTTCGGGCCATCGCGCGCTATGAGATGCGGCGGCATGTTCGTCAACTGCCCCCCCCCCCCCCCCGCTGACAGCTCAAGCGCCGTAACCCGAGGGCTTGTGTGGCGGCGACCAGCTCAATCGTATGGGGTTCAGTGGTTGGTTGTGTATGCCTGGTGTTTTGGTTGTGTTTATTCCTTGACCACCATGCGGGTTCGGTTGCCATAACCATGGGGCCCATATGGGAGCAATGTAGCAAAGATGCCGCCAGGCACGCGCGGTGCGTTGGCGGCGAAGAGGGGCTGGGGTGTCTAGAGCCATGTGGGCTCGACAGTGCTGGTGCCGTGCACAAGTGCCCATTCGCGTCTAGCCGCGCGATTGTGAGTATATGTGCCGATATTCATTCGGCTCGCAGCTCCTTCCTCGCCCGGGCGGACGACAACGCTGATAGCGACCAGCCATTGCAGACAACTTTCGCGGACAGTTTGGTTCAGATGACCAACGCAATCAAGAACTTTGGCACCCGCGATGCAACGCAGCTTCTGTGCGAGTTAAAGGGCAAGCCATATGGGGCTGAACAAACCCGCGGGATTTCAACGATCATCGACACACTGCTGCAGGGCAGTCGGCCTAATGTACAGCCAGAGGCTAGCACCACCAGCGGCAACAAGCAGACGCTACAGCAATGGTGGCACTACTTAACGCAACAAGACTGGGACGTGCTCAGTGATGAGCAAGTGAGTTACAAAGCTAAGGTTGCGCGGCTGATCGATTGCGGCCTATCGTTTGGCCTCGTTGACCCAGAAGCGCAAACTGCTAAGTGGGCCTTGGCGACGCTATGCATTGCACGCTGCGATTCTATGCCGTCGGCAGCAGAGTTGCGGAACAAAAAGTCTGAGGCATCAGCATGTGTTTAGGGCGCACGATCACATCAAACAGTTTCCAGAGTACCCGTCGGGCCATCCAGGTGCAGTGTTTATGGCAGCGTACCCCGATGGGGGTGATCAGCCTGTCACGGTGCTGCCCCATGGCATTCGCACAATCGCTGGCAACGTCCCGCTGCGGGGCAACGGCAGGCTGCTTGGCAACAAGACCCACCCCGATGCGACCGCTGCATTTGATGAAATGAAGACGGCAGCGCGCATCGCGAACGCATCCCAGCCCCAGAAGCACATCGCTACACACCAGGATGGCGCGTCAGCGGCGTCCGATTCCGCCGCGGGGATCTCGCGCCCTGAGGAAGCCAGACGGCTCGGCCCCGCGACCCTCGCAATTGGTGCGATGCGTTGGTTCGTCGTTCTCGTCCGTAGCTCTTCCGGCTCGCGCCAGTCTGACCACCAGACGTTCGTCTGCAGTGTGCTGCCCAGGGGGGCTAAGCCCCGCAGACCAAATGATTCTCGCCGCAGCAAGCCCCACTGTTCAGCGTCTGCTATGGCTGCGATATTGGCAGACATGAAAGCAAATGGGCTGCCAGAGGTTATTGATCGTAATTCAATGCGGGATGCTAAGAATGCCGCGACAACAGCTGTCAAACAGTACGGCCCCATAGCGCAGAGCATCGAATGCATCGAGCCGTGCGGGGGGTATCGCAGATACCTGTCGCTTGTCCCTTCGCCTCGCTGTCGGCAGCCATCGAAGGACATTCGAGTTTTCGCTGCTTCTTTAAGCGGCAGCTGCAGCCTCGCCCGCCAGGCCCAAACTGTTCATGGAACATCATTTTGTACTCGGGCAAAGTAACCCCTGGGAGCCCACTGGCAAACGCGAGCAACCGCAAGTTCCAACCACTACACTGGAGCTTCTTGGGGTTGGACGCGAACGCGCTGAACCATGAAGAGAGCTGGCTCGCGTTGATGACCGGGTTTCCAGTTCGGTGGCATCCCTCTCTGCTGGGTCAAGGCAGGCTTTTGCCAGTGTTATCAAGTGCTTTTTCAAGCCTGATGGATTTCATATGATGGATGGTGGCATGCATGTCAAGATTGATGGAGAGAGCCACAGGCTGCTCGCGAAATTTGGCGCTGTGCTCCAGGACGGGGGCGCGCAAAACAGCCGCGTGGAAAGCCGGGGGCGACGGCGCGTCAAAGTTTTGTCTTCTTTGCAAGAACTTATTCGCACATGGGCCCAATGTCTGTGATCACGACGGCGCGCGCGTGCTGCGATGCAACGAGATTCGGCTCGATGGGCTGGTAGCTTCCACAGGCCATGCAATTCGTGCCAACGCATGGTGTTTGCAACAAATGGCAACGGCTGTGGGCTCTGACGACTTCACGCTTCTACAGCAAGCCCTGGGGCTAACATATGCGCAGCACGGATTATTGCTCGATCGGGCTTTGGATCGGCTAGTGGACCTGGCGCCAATATACATGCACGATTACATGCATGCGTTGTTTGTGAGCGGAGCTGTCAACCTTGCCATGTGCTTGCGCTTCGAAGAATGTATCAATACAGGCCGCGCTGGGGCATGCGAGTCGGGGCAATCGGAGATTTCCCGGAATATTCCACACTCGCCATGTGCCAGATATCTTCTCGGCGCAGAGGCGCGACACACACGGGGCCGCGAACCGCATCGAGTGCCAGGCATCCGGATTGCTGGCTACATTGGGCGCGCTCATGTTGTGCACGCAGACAGTTGTGCGTGCAACTGGAGCGGGCGACGCTGCGTGCGACGCACTGGTATCCTGCCTTCAGATGTCTCAGCTTGCGGTGGCAACCCCGAGAATTCATGCGCGCCCGTCGCGGCTTTTGGGCGCTGCGCGTAAATTCCTAGATGCGTTTGCGAACGCGTTTGGATTTGAATGGCTAACGCCGAAGTGCCATTGGCTCCTGCACCTTCCCGAAACGCTTGAGACGAACGGTCGACGGTTGAACTGCCTCGCGCTGGAGCGGAAGCACCGAGCGCCCAAGCGGCACGCGACGGAATTTGCAAACATTTCGGGCTCAGCCAGCAAGTCTTTGCCCTCAGAATGCGTGGCCCATCATCTGGCCTCGATGGGCGGTCGCAGTTTTAACTGCGACGCAGGTTGAATTCAGGGCCGCAGGGCCACACCAATAAAATAGGGCCTTGATAATCGAAACCTTGCGGCTAAACGACGATGACGCCACCGTTCTGATTGCGAAAGACACTCCTTTCAGCGAGCTCGGCTTATGCAGTCGAAACGACGTTGTGCCGTTGCGGGGCGGCCCTGGCATCGCGGACGCCCGCGTGCAAGTGAATTGCGAGGTCGGCGGCAAAAGCGCGTCGATTGCGCGGCCGTTCGAGCTCCATGCGCGCGCGCCTGGGACTGCGCTGGCAACGTGGAAGGTGGCCCATTCTATCGCGGAGTGTCGGGGAACAAAAACCATAATGGTTGCTGTGGAGTATTGCGTGTATCCAGATGGGACTGCGGGCGCGATGATGCCGCTTGAGTTCGCGTGGCCTATGTCTCTCCCGAAAAAAGAATATGCAGCGCTGCGCGCGAGACCTCCACATGACATGGGCGCTCTCGGCGCAATCTGGGGCGCCCCCTGAGGCGACCCCAAGACAACGTCATTTCAGAGTTCGCTCCGAACCCGATGTTCCTGAGGACGTCCTGAGCGAAGCTGCCGTTGTCATTCGCCCGGGACCCATTGGGGTCTTATGTTTGCGTGTGTTTGGGGGGCCTCTTGGGGGCCCTGGGCCCACGAGCAATATTTGGGGTTGAGAAGTTGCCGCCCTCGGAAATTATCGGCTTAATGTCAAAAGTGACGGTTGGAAACCGTTGTGTTAAAAGTGAGGGTGTACAGTCGGTAGGTTGCCGCAGTGGTTCAGCTACGGTATCGGGCGCATAGGCAAAGGTTGAAAGTGGAGGCGCGCACGCGCCCGAAACCCTCGTGGGGCCATATTGGGGGTCATCTATCAAAAGCGATGGTGACGATGAGGGCGATGATGACGACGACAACAGACAAATGATGACGATGCGGACGACGCGAGCGACGAGGGCGATGAGGGCGACGAGGGCGATGAGGATGACGATTACGACGAAGGCGATGGTGACGATGAGGGCGATGTTGACGAGGATGGCGAATAAGACGGCAATGGCGACGAGGGCGATGAGGACGATGCGGACGACGAGGGCGATGGTGGCGATGAGGGCGACGAGTGCGACGAGGGCGATGTGCGCGATGCGCGCGATGAGGGCGCTGAGCACGACGAGAGCGATGCAGGCGAGGATTGAGACCAAAGCCATAAAGGGCTGATCTGCACCAATGTCCTGAAGTGCTGAAACCAAAGCCCTAAAGAACTGAGACCAGGGGCTGCGACCGAAGCCCTGCAGGGCTGCTCAAGACCAAAGCCCAGAAGGGCTAAGACCAAAACCCAAAAGGACTGAGACCAAAACCCCAAAGGGCTGAGACCAATTCCATATGGGCTGAGACCAAAACCCTACAGGGCTGAGACCAAGCCTCATCGTCCTCTTCCTCCTTTTCCTCCTCCTCCTCCTCCCCCTCCTCCCCCTCCTCCTCCACCTCCTCCTCTTCCTCCTCCTCCTCGTCGTCGTCGTCGCCGTCGCGTGCCAGGCTACCGCCTGCCAGGCGTCGAAGGCCCACCAGTCGGCGGTCAGCGCGGCAGGGGACGCGACGCCCTGAAGGGCTGAGACCAAAGCCTTAAAGGGCTGATGCCAAAGCCCTATAAAGGGCTGCTCTATACCAAAGCCCTGTCAAAGCCCTAAAGGGTTGAGACCAACATCCCAAAGGCCTGAGATCAAAGCCAGATGGGCTGATACCAAGGCGCCACAGGGCTGAGACCAGGCCTCATCTTCCTCCTCCTCCTCCTCCTCCTCCTCCTCCTCCTCCTCCTCCTCCTCCTCTCATCCTCCTCCCCCTCCCCCTCCCCATCCTCCTCCTCCTCCTCCTCCTCCTCCTCCTCCTCTTCCTCCTCCTCCACCTCGTCGTCATCGTCGTCGTCGCCGTCGCGTGCGAGGCCGCCGCCTGCAAGGCCTCGAAGGCCCGCCAGCTGGCGGCCAACGCGGAGGGGACGCGTGCCAACGGCTCCGCCAAGCGCCCGCCAACGCGCGCCCCCTCTGGAACCGCCCAGGAGGTTGGCTGGGGCGGCTCGGGGGGGGGAGGGGGGGCCCACGGCCACAGCTCCGTGCCGCCGAACAACGCCCCCTCGCAGTACCGCCCCGCCGCCATCTGCACGCCTGCAGGCGCGAGCCCGCCGACATGACGGAGCTCGGCCGCGGCCGCCTCGTCCCCCACGCGCAGCGGAACGCGGCGGGGCTCGGCCACGAGCTCGGCCGCGCTGGCGGCGGCGCCCGCCGCGCCATCGAGCGGCGCATCGATCGGCGCGGCTGGCGGCGAGCCAGCAGGCGCCTCCGCCTTCGGCCGCGCGCGCACCTGCAAGCACGCCGCCTTGCAAGGCGGCTCCCTGGAAGGCGCACATCCAACCGCCTTGGGCGGAGGCTGGAAGGGCGGCGCCGTGGGCGCCTGCGCGGGCGCCGCCGCTGGCGCTTTGCCCGGCGGCGGCTGAAAGGGCGGCGCCTTTGGGCGCCACCTTCAATGTCTGCAGGCTCACCGCGGGGGTCGGCCTGCAGGATGCGCGGGGGACATGCCCCCCGCTCGCCACGGCGCCGCGCGGCGGGGCGGGGCGCGCGCGCCTCGCGAACCCCACGGTTGGGCGGCGCGCGGCCGTGGCATGGCGGAGCATGGCATAACGCAGCATACGCATAGCATAGCGCAGCGTGGCAGCACGGTACAACATATCACAAGGCATGCACATTGGCATACAGCAGCATAGCATAACGCAGCATGGCATAACGCATCTGCAATGCATAGCGAAGCATCGCATTGCCCAGGAGATGGCTTTGGGGTTTGCCTTGCGTTATAATATGCGTGTATACACGTGTGCACGTGTGTGTGTGTGGGTGCGTATGTGTGTGCGTGTGTGTTTGTGTATGTGTGTGTTTGTGTGTGCGCGTGTGTATGTGTGTGATGCATGCACATGTGCATATACTTATATATGTATGTGCGGGCGCGTGCACATGTGTGTACATGTCTATGTTGACGTATGTATGTGTACATGTCTGAAATGTGTACATATGTATGCACATTTATATTTATATACGGTGTATGAAAATGGCACGTTCGAACTTAGCACATACATTTGTTTTCTCTCTCTCTCTCTATATATATATCCTCTGCTACATAGATATCCTGATGATGTTATCCGTCTCGATATATATATATATATATATATATATTCGCTAAATGATAGCTATCATTGCTAAACTATGCCAATCCCAAGAGTCACCTCAGTATGGCTTTTACCCAAAGCATGGTTCACGACATGTTCCTCGACAGTTTTCTTTCGCCGACATTTCTCACAACATTTTTCAGGACACCCCTCCCCAAACGATCCCAGCCGGGCGAAGCTCCTGGGCAGCACCCCGAGGCTGTAAAAATCCCGCGAGCGCCAACGAGAGTATCCGAATCTCGGGTTTCCTCTTGACAGGGGGAAGCCAGAGGGGGAATTAGGGGAACGAGCAATGACATAAACATAACAACTCAGAGGTCCGCGCGGATTTCTCGGATCCGCGAAGGACCCCCTGAGCGCGCCAGGGGCGGCGCCGGAGGCGCCGCCAGGGGGGTCCAGCGCGGATCCGCGAAATTTGCGCGGACCTCAGAGTTTTTATGTTTATGTCATTCTTCGCCCCCATAGGAATGGCCTTAGTGGGCCCCGGAATCGGCAGGGCCGTTTTTGTTACCGCTTCCGAAAAAAAGGCCCTTGAAAATGGAAACGGCAAAAAAACGGCGACCGGAAACGGCAACAAAAACGGCTCCAGGATTGGAACTGGAGCGGGAACCCGTAGAAGAACGGCGACGGAACCGGCAAAACAACGGCAAAACGGAACCGGTAACACAATACGGCCCTGTCGTTTCCAGGGCGCCGATCGATGGGCGAGATGCCCCCGATAGCAAATCTGCACGTTCCTCGGCGAGGCAGGCTATCGGGCCCGTGTCGGCGACGAGTGGGGCCGAGGCATCCCTTACCCCTCAGCTCAACCCCCTCCCAACGTTGCCCCTCATCCTCCTCCTCCTCCTCCTCCTCCTCCTCCTCCTCACTCCTCCTCCTCGTCTTCCTCCTGATTCTGCTCCTGCCCCTCTTCCTTCTCCTGCTCCTCGTTCTCCTCCTCTCTTTCCTGCCTCTCTCCTTCCTCCTCCTCCCTCCTCCCCCTCCTCCTCCCTCCTCTCCCTCCTCCCTCCTCGCTCTCTCCTTCCTCCTCCCCCTCCTCCTCTCCCCCTCCTCTCTCTCTCTCTCTCTCTCTCTCTCCTTCCTGCTCCTCCTCCTCTCCTCCTCCTCCCTCCACCCTGCGACGCCCTGCGGCAGGCCAGGTGGAATCAGCCCCTCAGGGCGCGGGCGCTCTGCGGGCTCGCGCGCAAGGGGCTCCCGCCGGACCTTGGCCGCGGCGCTGCACGGCGACCGACCGCCGGCGGCAACCGACCCACAGAAACGGCAACCGACCCACGGACGGCGACCACCGACGAACAGCGACCACCGACCGCCGCCGGCGACCACCAAGGGACGGCCACCCACCGCCGACCGCCGCCGGCGTCCACCGACGGACGGCGAGATCCCCTCCTGCTAGGAGGGGAGGAAGATCCTCCCTAGAGGATCTCCCTCCCCTCCTACTCCATGCACCATCCTGGATGGTGCACAGGAGGAGGAAGGAGGAGAAGAAAGGATGAGGGATGAGGGAGGACGAGATGAGAGGAGGGATCATGTAGGGGGAGGGGATGAGGAAGGAAGAGGATTGACAGCAGAGGACGAAGGAGGAGCGATGAGGAGGGGGGATGGTGTTTAGATTAGGACAGAGGGGGAAGATAAAGGAAGGAAGATGAAGGATGAGCAATGAGGGGGAATGGTGCGCGGGGAGCGGACAGGCGAACGAGGGCAACGGGGGAGGAGGCAGGAACTCCGTAGCCATGCTGGCTCAAGACCGAGACCGTCGCCCCGCGGCCCCGCACTTGTCCGCAGCCGAGGGGGTGTAGCCCACGGCGGGTTGCCCACAGGCCGAGCGGACTGTCCCTCCCTCTCCTACTCCCTTTAGCCAGGGCCCGCGTCGGAACTGACACACTGCGCCATGGCCTGGCGGACGGAGGGGTTTACGCGGAGTAACAAGGGCAAGGACAGGGACCAGGGCGGAGGTCAGTCGCCGTCGTCAACGGCTGCCTCCCCCCAGAGTCGGAGCAGAGCCAGTCGTGGAAATGCAAACACTGCTTGGCCAACGAACCGCCTGCGGCTCCATGCTTGTCGGATGTGTGGCGCTCGGTGGCAGTCCGAGACGCCACCGCCGCCGCCCCGCAGTCAGGATGTCGACATGGGCGTCTGAGGAGGTGCCGAAGTTGACCCACCACGGCGGCAGCAGGGGCCTCGGCTCGGCCAACCGATT